>JAOUZG010026841.1:1835786-1851524 GCA_026289955.1 Argiope argentata
TTGGAGCTCTGTTGCTTTTGAGATTAAACAATATTCATGATGTCATAGTTCAATAACAGCGCCTTTTCTGTCAATGAAGCATTATAATAAAGCAAAGCTGTTAAAAATAGATTACACTTTTGAAAAAGCAAATACTTTTAAAGAAGAATACATAATAATGATGCAATATTGGTAAAAGCAGGTAAAAACATTGGCGATTAAATGATGTTGATTAACATTGGCATTTATGATCCATTCATTGCCTACGCGATTTCGAGCTTCAGTTAATTGTTAAAATGGGTTAGCTACGATTAGAGGCGAGCTGGAAGTCTTCCATGAGTAAAAAAAAAATAATTTTTAATAAAAATCACCGAAAAAAGATGATCATACATCATACTGAAACATTTTATGGAAATCAGTATTTGAATTGAACACCTGGCTGAAAATGTATTCATCATTCGACTCCCATAGTAAACTATATTTCTCAGATTTTAGAAGTGATATTTTTTGCAAAAAAGATAAATATAAACTATTGTATCATGAAGCATTCCCACGGAGAAAGGACCGAAAGCTTAAAAATCCATTTAACTGAGATAGATATCACATATAGTACGATAATTTGAGGAAACAGGTTATAAAAAGGACCATCCTATATAAGTCATACCATCTTAGAGCGAGAAAACACTCATGTTGTAAAGAAAATCATGGGTACATTGACAGAAGAGGCCTTAACAAAGAGTAGTAATATTAGTAAAGCTTGGATCGTGGTTTATAAATCGTGGATTTAAAATCATTATCGTGGATTTTAAAGTGGATTTTATTGGACTTGCATTCTTTTAATATATAATCACGTCACCAGTTATTACTAATAAATTAAGATGAAATACTAAATGTTTTGGTTGCTGCAAATGGAATGCCAACTATATTAGCAATCGACTGCTTTATACCCGAATGAAAATCATTTCTCCCGGTATGCTGATGTCAAGTTACAAAACAGCCGTAACAGGGTGATGTCAAACCCTCGTGAGCACTTGACCACAAAACTGCATTCTCCTCATGTGACTGTCAAAGCGGCTTCTCATCGTCTATCGTTCTCGTGCATTTCCTTTTTGAATAGCATGGGCCTGTATCATGTAGGAAAATATATCTTGACACGATATCTTACTCTTATGCTTAACCAAGTTGTATCTGTATTACAAGAAATACAGAATTTACCTGTCATACTTTCCTGCCATATGGTACACGCCAATCCATGATTTATTCGTGAAGTCAAATCATTCCTTTGGAAAAAGTTTCGCTTAAGATCGAGTGATAAAATGAATTGTATACTTAAATGACACTCTTGATATCCTAAATTCTGATGCGCCATGGTGGCGTGGTGATAATATCTCGGCTCATGAGCCATAAGGCATCAGGTTCGAGACCCGATTTCACCGAAGAACGGTTGTGTAAGGGAATCGGTTTAACGTAAACGTCTTCAGGGCTGATGCCAGCACAGGTGTCATCATTGTAATAAGACTATTTAAAACCCGCGATTCAAAGTTGTAAGATCTAGCTGAAAATAGCCCTAGAGATTTACAATGGGAAGGTTAATATAGCGAAACTAAACTGAATTTTTGATCGCAAGGGTCTTGAGTGAACCGAGATCACTTAGCCTCTCCAGTGTAACTAAAAGATGTTATTTCATGGACAATTTGTGGTATCGATGGCGACATGTTATGCTCATCTGTAATATATTTCTTATTAGATTTTCATGTATGGAAAATATTAAAAGAATTAAAGCTGTCATTCTAAATAAAGAAGATATTTCACTTATTATAATATTTAAAAAGGAAATGTATCAGAATTATGAAAGGAAAATGTTTGTAAAAGCTCATAGCTTACAAGAATAGCAATTACTATTTGATGAAGCAATATAATTGTATTATTAATTATATGCATTTAATGCTGATTCTTCAAACTAACATTTATCATATACTTATTATTTTCTGCACTATATATGTATATAACATCAATAAAAATGTAAGTAATAATATAATTAAATTGCTTCATCAAATGGTTATTGTTATTCTTGTACGCTATGAACTTTTACAAACATTTCCAATTCATAATTTTGATATATTCTTGTTGAAATCTTAACTTAAATAAATAGGGTCCATCTCAATACACAAATAGATAATACTTTAAAGACCCGCAGGTCAATTATTACAATTCTTTAGCGAGATTGTTATTATCTAACATCAATAGAAATGACAATTCCAGAGCTTTCAGCTGAATTAAACAAATTTATCATCAATTTTGCCGTTTCATAGTAATCAAGTTTAAGCAATTGTGTGGTAGACCGATAAATCAGGCTTGTTTGAATCTTTAACATTAATTATTCCTCCTTTGAGTTCCAAAGATTCAAAACAGAATCCGTAAAATTGTAATACTTTGAACCCCTCATTAGGCCTGATTAAGTTGCTGACTGAAAAGGCTTGCATCATCGGAACTTCCGATGACCAATGATATGAGTTGCTTTGCTGAAAGTGATTATTAAAATTCCGCCTTTATTAAGTGCAGCCTCATGGTTCGATGCAACTTTTCTCGGAAATAAATTAGCTATCATTCGAAAACATCAGTGAACCAATTTCATAAGTGCATCTGTTATGAAAGTATCATTTTTTCATTGATTAATATGAACGCATATACCAAGAAGTTTATTTCTTATTAAACTTGTTTATTTGGAAAGGAAAAAATGAATCAGATTTATGAATTTAAAATTCTATCCTGAATTTTATTTACTGTGGATATGCATTGTATTTTAAACCTGATCGCATTTAGTAATAATATCTTTCAACTATAATAAACTGCAATATATATATCAATTAATCTTATAAAAAAGATGAAGCATATTTAATAGGAGGAAAATAAAAGTCGATTTGGAAAAAAAATGAACTATATTATTTAAAGTAGAATACTTGTATCATTATTTCAGCAATGAAATAGTGCACAGCATTGTTTAAAAGCAGTAAATAAGTTGTAGGAAGATTAAAGAATAATTTTCCTAATCGGGACAGAATTTTCATTTGGAGATTTCTCATAATGTCTGAAATATATTAAAACTATTTCTTTTTGGTAACAATTTTAAGCTATCAACTTCATTGCTTTTGTAATTACGTTATAAATTAAGTTTCTACAACTTGTAACTATTCATAGATTTTTTTCAATGAAATTTTTAAAAAAATCTTATAGCTTTTTAAACACATTGTTTCTAATTTAGTTTAAATTTCATTTTTAACTAATGAACAGCACGTGATGAAAAGTATTTTATTTTTGTCTTGGTGTATTTTAAGAAAAGCTGTAAATTCAAAAATATTAAACAATTCAAATAAGTAAACTCAATAAAGAAGTTCTTTCTATTATATTATTTAACAGATTTTCTAACAGAAAATAGGTTACTAACGAATTGTTAACTAACTAAATTGTTAATAACGATAATTATATGGAAGATAATTTGAATTCTTACAACTTTTTAAAATCTGTCTAAATCAAAAAGTAAAAACTTCAAAATTTCAGTTTCTATTAATATTGGTGAATTAAAAATATTTCAAATGACTTTGGTCATTGTTTCTATGAAGTCACTTATAGAGCAAAAAGTTTTAATGTTTACTTTATTCTTCTTAATGCATTCGTATAGGAATTTTAGGAAACAGCTGAATATAAAATATTAACCCTTTAAAATTCGATGGGGCTTATGAGTCACCATTAAAAATTGTGCATCATTTTGATGTTTTATTTATTTATTTTGCACATTTAATTGTTAAAAACGTCTACATAATGGTTAAGAGATGGATATTAATTTTTCAAAGACATTCGACTTAAAATATTATGTATATTTATTTTTCATAGCAATAAACACATCTTTGTATTAGATGAATAATTTTGCATCTAATTATTTTTCGGAGTGCAAAGAGTTCTTAAAATCTTCAAATATTAAAATACGTTTTCTTGATATTACCTTTTAATACATATATTTATATGATTCGTATTAAGGTAGAATCTTGTAAAGTATATTTTAATATTTTCAGAACTTAATAATTAGTGAAATGAACAATTGATTTAATTTTTATTCCATTTATATACCGTTCTTGGAAATAATTTGAAGAAGAAAATTATTTCAAGATTCCGTAATATAATTAAATTATTATTCATTCTAAAAAGCAGAAAAAAATTTAATTTTAAATAATCTCTTTCAAATCATTTTAATAAAAGTGTACTTTTTAATAAATGCCTTTTATAAAATCAATTTGGGTGTTATTACTTCATGAAATTAGAACTTTGTATTTGAAGTTGAAAAGTGGAAATTCTCATTTTGAAGGTAAATACATTCTTCAGCAATTTATTTTCCCATCAGCATCCAATTACTGTATCTTGAGTCTATTCTATTTTACAAAAATTTTAGCAAAATATTTTCAAAACGAAAGTAAATCAAATAATATATTTATGAATAAAAGTTTAAAACATTCTCAGTACCTGCTTAAATAAGATTAAAAGTAAGATAATTCTTTTAAATTTATGGAAAAAAAAGAGAAACGAAATACAATGAGCTTCATCATTTGTTCAAACATTCCGTTTGTTTGATTTGTATTTCCTTGATTTATAATTAAATCACCGAGAAATAAAATATTTGAATATTGAATTTCAGGTAAGATTCTAGAATCGCTTTATTTGATATTCCTTTTGTTTAAAAGTTCCTATTTTCTAAGACAATTGAGTAAAAAATGTTTCTTTCTTAAAGTAGACTTTAGCTTTGAAATTCTTTCTTTGTTTACAATTCCAATTTGTTACTTGAAACATAAATGTAAATTTTCCATCTTTAAAAGCACTCTTCTTTTCGAATTTGTTTTTAAATCATTTGTTAAATCTTAACTTGCTTTTAAATGATGCAATTTGATATTATTTTTTAATAATTGTATTTTTAACAATTAAATGTAAATTCAAAGAAATATTTGTGTTTTTCTGAAATGTAAAAAAACACTGAAATAGTTTAATTTTATCTTTAAACATAATCACTTTTAAGAGGTAAAATACTTTCTGAAATGATAAATGTTGGTTTTAAATTTAATTTTAGAATTCCTAATACTTTAAAATGTTACTGAAAATCAATGAGTTAATTTCTTAAATTTATAAACTAAATTGTGATAGATTAAAAACTTTATCTTAAACTGTTTCTTTATTCGTTTTTATGTCACAAATGGATTTAACTAGTCGTATTTTATTTTGTTTCTAATGTCACTTGCCATGGACAAGGGATCTGACGGTATTCAACAAATTTAAGCCCAATCAGCGTCTCTTGTTTTTGAAGTAGCGCCAACTAGGACCAAGAGTACGACTTTGCTACACACTCATCACACTCGCTTGCACAGCCCCTTTTTACAGGTGGGCACGTTCAAACACACCACAGATAGTAAACAGAAGAATAGCCATGCTCTAAGCGAGACTCGAACCCGAGATACCCTGATCATAAAGAAGACGTGCTATCTCTGAGCCAGAACACCAGTAAATTGTATTTTTATACCTTTAACACAAAGTTGCATCGCGATTAATGACAAATAATTTTAAAATTTATTCCTTCATAATTAGTTTCAAAATCTTTAAAAAATTTAATAATTTTAAAAGTAAAAAATAAACAACAGAAAAATGTAATTAGATTGAAATGCAATGTATCCACGATGACATTTATATGTAGGTCAAAGAGTATTTAACCGTAGTACATTAATGTAGTATACTAAATCATTGGTTGGTTGGATTGTCATTTTTAATGGCGCAAGGGCTAATAAATCATCGGAATAAATTACTTAGGACTAGACGGGTATTTTTTATTCAAAAAATAGTTCTTAATGAAAATAACTATCGTCTAAATTAAACATCATAAGTATTTGGTACCAAAATACCAAGGATAAGGAAATTACTCGAAAAGCCCAATATTATTTTAAGATGTATTAAAAAATGGTAACGCATTTACTGAAGGTATAAAAAATGTCAAGCGAAATACTATAATGAAGAAAGGGCGGTACTATTGAGATGGCACGAAGCGGAACAATCATCCCCAACAAGATTCATTGGTTTACGATCTGGAAATTTTTTTCATCTTCCTAAGGGACTGATATATACATAATCGATATTTGTGTGTGTATTATTCTGGTTTTCATCCCAGTTTGATGTTTCGTTTCATTCTCCCATGTTTTATTGTACTCATAAAACAACCAATTTTGTGATATGTACTCTAGTCTGAAACTGATAAATTCAATCGAAACACATTAATCATATTGAGCACTTAGACATTTGAATTATTTTCTAGATTCCTTTTTCTTAACTTCTAGTTAAGCAACTGGGACCATGAACTTGTTTTATAATTGTTAGATAGATTCAGTATGAGTTACGTGTGATAGCAGCTTATATCTGGTTTCTCTTGAATCTTCGACAATCTGAAATTGAAGATGATTGTAAGGAAATACAAAACTTTGATATTATAAATATTCATGAAATGCAGTTTGGTATGACACTCATAGTTTCTGTCGAAATTCATTAGCCATACTGGATGCTTAATGATTCCGATAATTTTCTGACTGATTCAATTTGCTTAATTTCTTATTAAGCAAATTCAATTTGGACCTTGAACTTTTTTGCAAATATTAGATTGATTCAGTATGAGTTATATTTGGATTTCAGCATATATTTGTTTTTCTCTTGTGGCGAAGAAAATCTGAAATTGCAGGACCTCATAATTACTAAAATTTGAAACCTAGATAGAAATATTCGTAATATACGCTTTGGTCTGAGTTTTCTATTTTTTATCGAATTTCAATAATCACACAGGATACTTAATAATTCAGATTTTTTTCGGATTTATTCATATCTCATTTTAATTTCTAGTTAAGCCACTTCAACTTGGACCATGAACTTGTTTCGGGAACTTTTAATTGATTCATCTTGAATTATATTATGATTTTAGTCTATATCATGCTTAATTTCAGTCTATGGGAACTCATAATTATAGGACAATCATAATTTCTCTCGAAATGAGTTGATCATACTGAATGCTTAATGATTCCGATCATTTTCTAACTGATTCGTTTTTCTTAATTTCTTGTTAAGCTATTTCAGCTTAGACTATGAGGTTACTTTAGGAATTTTAGATTGATTCAGTATAAGTCGTATCGTGATTTCAGCATACACTTGCTTTTCTGTTGTAAAGAAGAAAATCAGAAATGGAAGGATATCATAATTACTCAAAATTAAAACCTGGCCTAGGACCATGAATTTGCTTCGAGAAATTGTGATTGACTTAGCTTGACTCAACCTATAGAATTGATCAGCTTTATTTAGCCTGACAGCCAAAAATTTCAACAGATATCAATCATTTTTTAACTTACGAGACTATATAATTATAGGAGAATATAATCACTCAAAATTAAAACTTCGATGCTAGAAACATTTTTAAATGATTCTATGGATTTTTTAGCTACGCATCTCGAGATTCCTAGAATACAAAAGTCGTTTTGTTTTTAAACTTTAAATAAAATATCTTTTTAATATTCTACATTTAAAATATTTAAATCAAGTATTTTTGTGTTTTAGTAAGCTTAGAACTTTGACCCAGAATTTTCTGGTTCTACGTTTAATAATATAAAGTGACAAAAAACATTCAAAACTCACAATCCAAGCTAAATGAACCATAAAGAAATTCATCCTGAAACCATGCTATGCAATTAAACCCCATACAATTAATGGTTTCCGAAAAACCCTGCTTATTTTAAATAATTCGACGTCTTTGTACAGGGATAACGTGTCTTCTCCATGATCTGGACGTTCTGGTGTCGAATCTTAGTTCGAGCATAGCTGTTTTTCATCTGTACTATCTGTAAGATGCGTGAATGACCCCGCCCCCCCTCGTAAAAGGGGCCTGTGCAATCGAATTTGATGAGTGTTTAGATAAGACGTACTTTTGACCTTTGTTGGCGCTTCTTGAAATAAGAGCCGCACCCTCAGCTTAAAAACGCTGACTGTGTCAACGAGCTTGTCAATGAAAAGTACTATTAGAAAAAAGAACAAAAAAATTTAAATAAATACTAAAAAGAATTATTCTATGCATATATTCAATTAATCATGTCAGAACATCATTTCTTGATAGGCCAAACACCGCATGCTCTTGCAAGTTAAATTATATTTTTATCCATTTTAAATGTTTCATTGAATTAGTAATTTTAGTATTACAAACGATCATAAAAACTTTGTCTCGCATTTATTGTTTAAAAAAATATCACATTTCATACTTATTTATTTTCATATGCTCAAGTGCTCAAAATGACATTACTCCAGGTTTTATTTTTTTTAATCATTAACTTATTTTTCAAAATCAGAGCTTTTGTGAATGCAATGACTACGAGTTATTAAAAGCTGTAAAATTTTTGTTTTTCAAGTACAGATTTTTGTTGGTCATAACTATTCCGAAATCAACATCATATTCTGACACGATAATAAGAGGGCAAATTAACTATTTGACGTGTAATGAAACAGAAACATGCAATGAAAACAATATATTAGGATCTACACTGAAGTAACAAAAGTCATGGGATAGCGATATGCAAATATACAGATGGCAGTAGTATCGCAGCGAAAAAGTATAAATGCGCAGTTCGTTTTCCAGAGCTTTCATTTGTGTTCAAGTTATTCATGTGAACAGGTTTTTCGTGATTTATGGCGGCACGACGAGAATTAACAGACTTTGAAGATGGAATGTTAGTTGGAGCTAGACGCATGGGTCATTCCATTGCAGATATCGTTACTGAATTCAACATTCCGAAATCCACAGTATCAAGAGTGTGAAATTTCAGGCATCCCCTCCCATCATGGACAGCGCAGTGGGCGAACACCTGCACTTAACGACCGAGACCGCCGGCGTCTGTGTAGAAGGGTCATTGTTAATAGACACGCAACACTTCGTCAAATAACTGCAGGAATCAATGTGGGACGTACGAGGGACGTGTCCGATAGGACTGTGCGCCGAAATTTGTCTTCCTTGGGCTATGACAGCAGAAGACCGACTCGAGTGCCTTTACTGGCAGCACGACATCGCCTGCAGCGACTCTCCTGGGCTTGTGAGCATATCGACTGGTCCCTAGACCAGTGGAAATCCGTGGCGTGGTCAGATGAGTCACGATTTCAGTTGTTACGAGCTGATGGTAGAGTTCGAGTGTGGTGCAGACCTCACGAAACCATGGACCCAAACTGTCAGCAAGGCACTGTTCAAGCTGGTGGTGGCTGCATAATGGTGTGGGCTGTTTTTACATGGCATGGACTCGGTCCTCTGGTGCAACTGAACTGATCATTGACTGGAAATGGTTATGTTCAGCTGCTTGCAGATCACTTGCAGCCATTCATGGATTTCACGTACCCACACAACGATGAGATTTTTATGGATGACAATGCGCCATGTCACCGGGCCAGAACTATTTGCGATTGGTTTGAACATTCCGGACAATTCCAGCGCATGATCTGGCCACCTAGATTGCCCGATAACCATCACATCGAGCATTTATGGGACATCATCGAAAGGTCCGTTCGTGCCCAAACTCCTGCACCATCTACACTTTCCCAATTATGGACGTCTATACAGACAGCATGGCTCAATATTATTGAAGAGGACTTCCAACTACTTGTGGACTCCATGACACGTCGAGTTGTTGCACTTCGCCGGGTAAAAGGAGGACCGACACGATATTAACAGTCATCCCATGACATTTGTCACTTCAGTGTACATCATTATAATATAGTCACAAACATCATTCATTGGTTAATTTTAATATAGTTACAAAGATCGTTATGGGAAAAAATCTTTGGATTGCAAAACATATTAATGAATATTTTTAACATGGATTATTTAGTATCACTTCATTTCAATAATATCGTACATCTTCTATGCCTTTTTTATGGAGATTATAATTATAACTTTAGCTAATTCAATAACATCGAATCGCATATTATGCCAATATGATCTTATTGTCAAATTAAAATACCCTTTTCAAAAAATTTCTCTTTCTTTTTTTCCGCAAAATAAATAATTTTTTCAAAGATCCAATTAGTACTCTTACAAAAGTAATACTAGAAACAATGTTGCAAGTACATTTTTTATGTTCTATAATCATAAGAAGAAAGAACCTAAAAATTTTATTGCATCGAAATAAAAATATGAAATTACTATTAACAAGAATCTTTTGTCACAGAAAAAATTCTTTTATTTCTTGAATTCTATATTCTAAGAAATAGTGTAGCTTCATAAAAAAAAAGAAGAAGAAAAAATATACTAACGTGAAATTTTTCTAAGAAATGCAAAGGACAAAGATAGTTTTTTTCTCATTCTCATTAGCATTTACTGATTATGATGTATATATATGTAATGAATAATTTACTTTTCATATGTTGCGCTGTTTGAGAATAATCTATATGGAATTATTATTATAAGAATTTCGTTTACATCTTAGGATAAAGGTTTCTATTATCAGTAAAATTTGAGAATGTAGTTTTTTCCGTGTGTCTATGTTCCACTTTTTTTAAGCATTTTATGCTTTCTTATTTCAATTGTAGAACCCATAACTTACAAAAAAACATTTCCCTTTTTATTTCTCAAGTAAATGATGACTAATTAATTTTAGACCCCAAATAAAACTAGTATTTTGGTTTTAAGAATGGTGAAAAGGCGTTCTTTTGTAAATATTGGTGTATAGTCTACGCCAGTGGATGGCAAAGTGCGACTAAGGAGCCGCATATAGCTCTTTGTGCGTCTTTAATTCGCCTTAATAAATATTTATTAAGCTGGAGATTTAGTTTTATTGAGTGTACTACTTATTTAGTGTAATAAAAGTTTACTAAGCAAGCATATTTCTCTTCCAATTGTTTTTTAAATTGTTGTAATGTTCATATTTGGCACTTTGGCTAGTAATTTTGCCAGACACTGGTCTGTGCGAGTTCAAGCATTTAAATTATGTCGTAAATAGAATTTTGTTGATTTAAAAATGCGTTATTTACGAAGTGGTTGTGGTTTTAATCTTGGTTTATTCCAAATAAAAAAAATCTTGAATTATGCAATGTTGTAGCTAATTTAAATACGAAAGAAAACATGACTTAAGCAAAAATATTAGTTAAATAATAATAAAAAATAAATAAATATAATATTAATAGATATAGCATAAAAACATATACTTTTATGCTGTTACGTATTATAAATATCCAGTAACTGTTCTCTCATATTTTGTTTAGATCGAACAGTAATAGTTTTTAATAATATAAATGTATCAGCTTAAAAAAACTCCACCCATGCAAATTTTCAAAATTTTTAAATAAAATTAAACATGTAGAGAGAAATGACTTTGGATAGTTTGAGATCATTTCTAAAAGAAATACACAAAAGTTCAGGAATCAAACTTTAGTCATTTTCCATAAAGAGCCTTATAAAACTTAACCTAAAGAATCTTATAAAGTTGAGTTATTCTTAAAAGGATTAAAAAATTATACGCAGCTAATTAATATTTGAGAAAACCGGTAAACCATGTACTTATTTTAAGTGGAAATGAAATGCAGTTAAATGACATTTAAAATTAAAAGATTACATTAGCATTAAATAAGGGTCATTAATTTAGTTTGTGCAGCGAATTATATGACATAATACGCGTATGATAGTTATCTACTCGAGACATTCTTGTATGCGGCTTTGTAAAATTGGTATATCTCTTCTTCTTCCGCTTCCTTAAATTTGTGTTCTTCAAGGAAATCTATGGATGAAACGAGCGTTCAGATTTTTATTCCCGCACATAAGCATTTTCAGCTCCAGATTTTATAATTAAAAAACTTATAATTAGTTAGTTTACTTATATTAACATCTCGTAGAAAAGCAACGCTAGGATTATTTTGGGATGAACCTTGAAACTTTGAACAGCAATCAGATGACGAAGACGACATATGAGTTGGTACAAATGTGATATTTCCTAATAAATTGCAAAGATAAAAACTAATTTCCGTTTTAAATAAAGACGTACAGTAGATGTAAAGTGTTTTGTATTCTTGCTAAGAAATTTAATCTTAGTTAGATATTTCTTATTTTTTAAAAAAAGTATAACAGAATGTTTAGTTATGCAGCTTAAAAATTATTTATTGTAATCTGCGAATTTAAAAACTTTTTGTTATTTGAAAAGCAACTTAGTATTTAAAAAATTAAAAAAAAATATTTTTTTGATTCTAAAATTAAATTACCTTTATCAAGTAATCAAAGAAACCTTATCAAATTTTTCAGATGGAGAATAAGTTTGCTGGTGATAAAAGTATTTGTAAGCATAATTAGTTATAACAATTAAGTACTTTTAAATAATGTAAATTAATTGATGCTTTAATCAAATAATCAATAAATGAAAATAAAAGTAAATAAAATATAGAAAATACATTTGTATTCCCATTTGTGCAAAATAAATATAATGAAACTGAAAAATCTTTTCATATAAAGCAGTATTAATATATCAAACAAATTCATTCGAAACTGCGAGGGAAAATACACTCGAAAATTTGAATTTTACGCCTTCTTTCGTTTTCTAAAATGTCCGAAGTTAAATAAGACAACTTCTGCAATCTCACTGTCAACACCACGGTAAGACTTTGACACACATTTTATTTGCATATTTCAATAAGTGTGCATAACTTGGAAGGAAATGTATCAATTTTGTCAGACGAGGCTCAAAATTTCAATCTCTCTCCTTATTGCATGAATGACCTTGATTCGAAGTTAATAGTTTTTTTTTTTATTTATTTGACCAGTTTGAATGTAAAAATATTAACCACGGGAAGGAACTAGGAAAATACTTTGCACTTCCCGTAGGCAATATTTCATCCTTAAGGCTAGAGTATAAGAATTCATAAGTGATGTGGAAAGGAAATTGGTATGATTTAGAAAAGTAGTTTCTTGGTTTCCTTTCAGAGAAATTCTATAAATAAATTCATATCAAATTAAATAATCTGGTTTTATATAGCACTTATTGTGACTCTGAATTTCAACCATGATTTATATTTCTAGTAAATCCTTTGAAATAGGGGATCTGATTCCGTTTGTTCTCAAATAAATAAACTTCTTTCAATGCATAAAATAATACCTCAAAGATTTTGAAAATAGGGAGAAATCTCATGACGGGCACTCAAGTAATGCACATCAGTGTGACATAAACAACTTTTTTTCTGATTAATATTTCAGTATGTTTTCTTAAGTTGGTGTTTTCCTCGAAAATTGCTTTTATGCGAGAGGAAAGTGTCCTTGGAAAACATTAAGTTTTGTATAGTATTCCAACTTCAAGAATCCACATTTTTAATGTCCTATAATACATTGTATGTTTCTTTAAATCATCTACTTCTTGAAGAGATGAAGATATCATTCAATTCTCGAGGGACCATATAAGTGCGTAAAATAATATTATCTTCTTCCAATGAAAAATTAATTTGTGTTTATTTTTTTAGATAATAATAAAATTTATATTTATTTCTTTGGTAATTATAGGAATTAACAGACCAACCAGAATTCTAGAAAACTCCAGTGTGTGTACTAAAAAAATAATGTAAATCAATTATTTTCCTCTTATTAAGTACATTAATTAAGATTAAAATAGCTGTTTTAAACAGTTGTATGTTAAGAAATAAGAATAAACATTTATTTTAGTAGATGTTGTTGTTGTTAATAATGGCACTTGCCATTGGAAGACCGTGCTAACAGCTGCTAGCTATTTTAAGCCGAATGAGTGTCTCCAGTTTTTCATGTAGCACCAACTAGACCCAAGATTACAACTTAGCAAAATACTCAGCACATTCGCTTGGACAGCCCTTCTTTACAGGGTAGCACATTCATATGCCTCACAGATAAAACACAAAACAACCATGTCCTAACAAGGGTTTAAACCCGGCAAGCCCAGATCACGAGGAAAATGCGCTGTCTCTGTGATAAGACGCCGATGTTTTAATAGATAAGCGACACAATTGTTGGAATGAATTTTGAAATCTAACTATTCTATAGATATGTGCTTTTAAGTTCTCTAAATATGTGAAAAGTTCATTAACATATATTTTATAACTTTAGGTTTACATTTTAACTCTCAATTAAAAATTAGAATGGGCTCTTGCCTTTTAATATAATTAGTCGCTAATTAGGAACTATTGAAGTGTTAATTAACAAAATGCTTTAAAAATTAAATGGGTAAATTAATTTAACATTAATAAAGTGCTCAGAATTTTTAAATTGAAAATTTAAAAACTTCCCTGAATATGGTAAAGCCTTAGCATATTGTAAGATTAAAAGTCATTAACGGAAAATTAAAAAAAATGCCTTTTCAATTAGTAAAATAGCTAAATAGAAATGGTTTTGAAATACTTATTTAGCATTTCACTTCATGCATATAGAGTATGCATACTATATTTTTAATAAAATTCTTTAGAAGGATTCTAGCCATTTTTTTCCGAATTATTCAATTAGTTTTGGCGCTCACTTTGTTAACTTTAAGGATTCATAGAATTCGCTGTTCCCAAAAGAATTATAAATCTCTTACATTTGAAATTAAATATATTATATGGAAAATTAAGTAGGAGTTTAAAAATAAAATATGCTCTTCCTTCTAATTCCCAAAAGACTGATCTTTAAAATTTTATACCATAAAAATACCTTATTTTTCTTCTGTAATTTGCAATTACCAAATTCTTTGAAATTCTATGTTAATAAAAAATTCAAAAACTAAATGCAATAATTCTATTCAAATGAAAAATACCAACTTAAATGGAATTTTTAAAAGGCTTCAAAATAAGCTGATTAATATTCCCTGGATTATTTGCATTTAAGAATCGAAATATTTCCATTGGATAAATTTAAATACTTGCGTTTATAGATCGGTATTTTAGAAAATTTCGATAAAACTATGATTATATTCTACTTATTAAATAAATATAAGGGGAACAAGCATGAAAATATTCATGAAATAACATCATATTTGTTTAGTAAGCTAAATTTAAATTATCTGTTCTCTCTCTCTCTTTCCTCTCTCTCTCTCTCTCTTTATATATATATATATATATATATATATATATATATATATATATATATATATAAATGCAGAGAGAGAGAAAAAAGATTTGTTAAATAACAACATTTTTAATTTAATCAGAAATAAGATAATTCGCGAATATATAAACGATTTTAGAAAATTTTCTGAACATGGAAAAATATAGTAAACTTATGAAAAAAGATAATATCATCCGCGACTAATTGAGATGAAACTTACTAATATTATCACACACCTATTTAATTCAAAACCAATTTTTATTTCAAAAAATTCTATGATTCCATTTCATTTAAAATTTCACAATTTACTGTAGATGTTTAAACCATATTAATTAAACATGTTAAAGGTATATATGCATATTAAATATTTAAGAATATGAGACTAGGACGCTAATCAGACTTACAGCGGAAACAACAATGATTGGAAAAATGATACTATATGATGTCCTTTTTTATAAACTATAATCATCTTGTGAAGGGGATATTTTGTCTATTCGCTTACTTACTCCGATATTCCTATTTTAGTTTTAAAAAATATATTAGAAATTTCCCTAAAGCCCTTATTTACTAATAAAATTTCTCGTAATATTACTTTTTTAAGAAACTATCCATAAATATACTATGTATTCATTTTCAAT
>JAOUZG010026841.1:1851924-1865038 GCA_026289955.1 Argiope argentata
TATATATATGTATATATATATATATATATATATATATATATATATGATAAATTAGTTAAGTTAATTAAAATTATTATAACAATGAAGAAATTGTTTCCAAGGAAACAGTAGAAATAATTTAAATTCATTTTTGTTTTGTTTTCACTGCCATTGAAAGAACTGTAACTTTTTTGAAGAATTTTCAAATAGAAATTGTATAATAAATTGTTTTTAGCAGTTGCACAATGCATTTTTTTATAGAAAT
Source organism: Argiope argentata (assembly GCA_026289955.1). Taxonomy (NCBI): domain Eukaryota; kingdom Metazoa; phylum Arthropoda; class Arachnida; order Araneae; family Araneidae; genus Argiope; species Argiope argentata. The sequence continues at coordinate 1,852,169 of JAOUZG010026841.1, forward strand.
TGCCCAATAATCTCAAAGCTTCATAAACAACTCATGGAGTTGATTCAATATATATTTTAACTTAATTGAAAAATAAAGTTTCCATATAAGCTTATAGTGTTGTGGTGAATCTTTTTATTTTTCTGTATCAGAATTTATAAGTAATCGAATTTGTACATCATTGGATATATGTTTTCATCACTACCAAATATAAATTCTTCCTTGGATTACAATTTTAGTATTCTACAGTGAGAAATAAAAATGAACTATACGTATATATAGTTTGAAAATTTTCTAATCATAAAATATTAGTTTAAAATTTTTAGAATGCATCGAGAATTTAAGAAGTTTCATATCAGGAAATAATATTTTTTTCATAATTCAAAAGTTCAATTTATAATTTCCTTAAGTTTGAAAAATAACACAAAAGACAGATATCAATTTTCTCATAGGATTTTATACATAAATTCTTTAAAATAAATAGTTGTAAACACTTTTTAAAGTTAATAAATCCTATTCTTGTGTCTAACTTACGTTATTCGAAGAAATATCTCTCATTATTATTTGCATATTTTAGACAGAAAAAAATGAATTTCTCTTTGTTATACTCTGCTTTTTTGGAATAACAGTATTGCAAATGTGTTTTTTCAAATGTGTTTGAGTTTTATAATTTAGGATGGTTGTAGCATATTATTTCAAATGAAAGTTTAAAAACTTATTTTATCGAAAATCTTGCTAAATTATAAAAAAAGTGCCTAGATTTATCATATTAATTTTACGCAGCATCAAGGATAGGAAAATTAAAAATAAGTCTTCAGGTCAATTCTTAGACTATATACTTATGGCTAATTTCGAATAGTTATAGCTGATTGATATATGCTACATGTAAATAAAAAGTCATTCATTTGGTTAAATTGATGTGCTTTAGAAAGAGAAGCTAAATCTATTTCTCACAATTTATATTTATTTTTATTTTCCTTTCTTTTTTCACAAAATGTTAGTCTTTTGTGTTTTTGTTGAGTGCACATTAGAATTAATGAAGGTAATTTATTACGACTCAGTATTAAGGAAGACATTTATTGGTATATCTCTATTATTATTAGTTCCATAAATGAATCTTTGACTTTCACATAATTAGCGGGCAACCAAATATTTTACTAACTACAGAAGCCAATTTGCAACAAATGATATTATGTGGTACCATTTGATACTTATCTTTTTGTGGCAATTCTTTTGTAACATTTATAGAAATAAATAAATTGAAAAATTCGCTAATTATCGATGGACAACTTACTGGGTAATCAATCACAGACATAAAATTCAGACCACCTGAAATATCAGAAAATATTTCAGCACTTTTGCTCACAAAAACTGATATTTGTTACCGATATATACCTTTTTTCGCCTTACTTAACATTTTAGACCTTAAGATAATAAAAATAATTAAATGTCGAAAAGTTTATTTTTGTTTCCCTTATTTAGCAGTAATATTGTCAAGAAAATGCAAAAAATAACGAGTCACAAAGTAACCCTATATCAAGTTTCTTAGCTTTAAGCAATTCGTAAATTGCAGGCAAAGAATTGATCCCACTGATTGAACTCAGAATTTATAAATTTACTGAATAATCTAGAATTATAAAGAAGGTTATAGAAAGTTTTATAACATTAAAAATGAATAACAAAGAAATAAAATAAAAGCTAAACCATTAACGTGATGAGACTTGGCTAAGATTCGAACTCCCCCACCTGCCCTTTACAAAGGTTCACTTTACCTTTGAACTAAACTGACTATGTGAAGACCACCCTTTTGCCTCGATATCATAAAGATAAAATGCATAGTGCGAAAACGCAAATGCTCGTATTTTTGAACGACCGCTTATAAGAGCATTTGAAAAATTTGCAGTGTCTTCAACTGTTTCAATTGCAGTTTCCTCCACAGATACTGACACCACTGTTACTTCCCTGTGCAACATCCAGAAAGCCGGTTTCTTTGAACTTACTTTACTCTCTTTCCCCTTAGCTGTTATTTGCCTAGTTTTAACTTTTTTGATTGTTTAGTTTATCATTCTTCAGTATGCTTCTGTTCGACGTCTACAAGAGATAGTTATCTTCCAAGGGGTCAGATGGCTGTTTTGCGACCATATAAGAAGCAGAGTGTTGGAAAGGTATGAAGTGCATTTACAGACATGGATTCTCTCATTTGAAGTTTCATCTGCTTGTAAGCACGGGTTATTTTTAATACTCTGCTGACAATCTGATAAAAGATTATTTCGATCAATGTGTTCTTTCTTCGTATGTGGCATATTCACTAAGAACGAGTTATATCTTCGTATCATACTTACAGTTATTATAGTGAAACTAAATGAGCTACTTTTAACAGAAGATTCTAAACAATGTGACTCTATCAATCGGCAACATGTTTAATCTTTTACGGATAATCTCTACGGAATTCTTGGTCCTATAGTATAAGTAACATATATATATATATGGATATCCATTCTGATTCATTCGGTTGGCACAGGTTGAAAGTCTCTGAATATCATGAATTTAATTTTATTACTATATATTATTATGAGCATTTTTCAGGAACTGGTCTTTTAGAGACCACATTAGATTTACTTTCTATTATGAAAATAAAGATACAAAATGTATGAATCAATAAGACAAAACTGATTTGAAATCATGCGGTCATCAGTTATCAGTATAAAATATTATATAAGATTAATATGATTGCAATCAATTAAAAAAAATAAACGTATGCCAAAAAATTGATTAAGAAAGAAAACAATACCATATTACTTCATACAGTTAAGTAATTCTAGATTCCATTACCAAAGAGTAATGCCACAGCGGTTAACTAACTTCCTAACGCAGCCTTGTTTCATATTAAGATAGTTTTAAAGACACTCATAAGGATTTTGCATAGTTCCAAGGTCGTTGACTTCCCGAGTTTCGAAGACAATTCGGGTCATGGCTCAATGAGCCTTGACAGTCCAATATCAATCTATTCGACAGAGGTCTTATTAATGCGTTTTGTGGAGGCTAAATGAGTTTAAGTGATGACAGATTTTACTAGATGAGTGATGCTTTAAACTCATTTAACGTCCCCAAAGAGACTGACTCAAGAACCTGTTGAAATGGCGATATCAGGTGGACAGTGGGTCATAGGGTTAACTGTATATAAAAATCATGGTGATAACTCAATTAAGACTCGAGTTCTTACGTTTAATCAAAATATTCAAATCGAGTGACACAGAAATTATAAGCTGAGCAGCAAGAATCAGAGGATCAATAGTGAGTGCCTGAATTGAGCTCTAGAGGATAGTTGATCTCCATCGAGTTATCCCTAAGAATTTTGTGCTGTTGGTTGTTTAAAAGAAATTTTCTGTTTTTGCTCTACTGTATTGCTGTACTTGTGTACGCTTAGAAAGTGTTCACAGTTTCATTCGATAAAAACATTGTTATTCTTATTCTAGTCTGTTGGACTTTTTTTGTACATCCACCAAGGAAATTTCTCCCAAAAATTGTTAAATACAAAATTTATTAAATGTGATTATTAGCTTCTCCTGCGTTAAAATCTTTAAGAGATAGAATATGTTATTTGGAGACAAATATATTTAAGTAGAAATGTATTAAAACACAGATTAGGTGCTAATATTTGCCTTGAAACTTTTATAAGCATATTTAAGCTTTAAATATGTATGCTTTAATGCAAAAAATATTTTTGATAGGACTAAAGATGCTTGTAAATTATAGATCACTTTTATTAGATAGGAATTGAGATAAATAAATAATAAATGCGATATAAAAATTTAAAAAGATTACCTTAGCGATATTCTCAGACTTACAGTATCTCTTTCTTGCCTTTGCTGTGTATCTAACTCGAGACGTTTGCCCAGTTTTGTCTGCACTCTTCAGTACACTCTATTGCATCTGTAAAATAATGATTGTCATATTTGAACCGTTTCATAATAGTAGAGAAAGTATAATAGTATAATAATAGTATAAAAGTAATAGTAGAACTATATTTATTAAAAGAATTATAGTATTAAAAGTATATATATACTTTTAATAACTAGTTCTATCTCTACTATTTACTTTTATACTATTATTATACTATTATACTTTCTATACTATTTACTTTTTAATAACTATAGTTCAACTTGCCTTTTAAAAAATAATATTTTTTCTTACCAATAGGTCGAAATTATTCTTTAAGTTTAATTAACGAAATGTTAAGGAAATAACGATTTAATAAGAAATGAAATTCAATGCTGTAATTGAAGCTCGCGAGAAATAATGTTCTGCTTATCTATAAAATTTTAGCGACGGCAATATTCATTAGAAAATATATTAATTGCTTTTAAAACTTGTTGGAATTACTTCTCTTTCATAATAAAATTTTTAATTCCAACATATAGACATTAATAGTCAATAATTAATTAAGGATGAATTTATAAAGATATAATACTATTATTTTTTTAAAGAACTTAATGTCTTTGCATGTTTATCTGATCTAAAAGTCTGGTGTTAGGAAATAGATTTAAAAAAAAAACATGTTTGTTCTAACAAGAAGACTATTGAACAATACGAATTAAATGTATCCGATAATTAATGTATTAAATGTAACAATATTCACTTATTTTTAAACCATACAAAAGCATCTAATTTTATATACAATTGAGGTCAAAATTATCGGATGTATAATATTTAATAATATATGAATATACTTTTAAAAAAATACCATTTATTGTATTTGGATTGCAATTTAACAATAAGTTCTTAATTTCGTTGCCAAATGTGAGGGAATATGGCTGTGAATTTAAAGGAATTTAATATTTTAAAGTATTAAAAATGAAAAAAAAGATTTCAATATATACAATGAATTGGATATATAGAGGAGAAACAATGAATATCAAGAGATGTAAAATGGTTATTGTCTTAAAATTAAAATACTTTTTTATTTAAATATCTTATATTCAAATTTACTGTGAGAATTTTTCACAATCCTTTCTGATGTCTCGATATGGCTTTAAATTCAAGGTTCCTGCTATATAAAATATTTTCTGTATTTTCATAATCTAATAATCAAATACGTCATAAAATTATTTTACAAAATTTTAGCAAATTATTTTTTTCCTTATGCAACATTTAACATTTTCATCATCAATCTTTGTACATTATATATATTTTTTCAAATTTCTGGGCATATAACTTTTTTATTATCATTATTTTCATACATTTTTATTTAAAATGATTGGATGATTGTGTTTAGTTTTCTCATATTAAGTTTGCGAAAAATGTAACTTTTTTTTAAAAAAATATATCAATAGTTTCAGATATATGTAAGATTACTAGAATAAAACAAAAGTTTTTGGAGATAAAAATCAATTCAGCGATACCGAAAGAAGATAGTTAACGACGGTTACAAATCATTTTAAGTGCTAATTTTCTGTAAAAAATTGTGCTTTCAAGCGAAACAAATTTATCCTATGTAATTTTATATGTCAAAATGAAAAATTACAAGTAGTTTTACTAAATTTCTAAGCAAAATAATACAGGCAATTTAAAAAGTTTCATATTTCCATAGAAAACGTGCAACAAAATAAGATTTTCATTTTTTAATATCTTTCTCCTCCTTCCAATATTAAAATAGCTTATTTGAATTTTTTCAGCATCTACACTTTTTGCAAAAAAATTAAGCCTAGCACATGTATTATGTTTTTTATGTTATTAATTACGTAAATTCTAATGTGGTCTTGAATCTTCTTGTCAACAATGAATAGAACCCGTGTGAGGTAAATGAAAAGGTTTGACTACATAATTAAATTTTTTGTACAAGAATCTTTAAATGATTTAATGTAAAGTATGAACACATAATATTTTTAACTACATATACATATTAAGTTTTAATAAATCTGAAAAGGGTATCATTTTAATGAAAGCGAAACACATCCTCAATAAATTCAGTAACTTTAAACCCTTTTTCAGTAAATTATCAACATTTTAAAGTCAAATGTTGTATAAAAGAATATGTAAAGAGTATAGTAGCAATAAAAGAAGATGTAAAGAGTATAGTAGTAATAAATATATACAATATAGCAATAAAAGTCCGAATGTTATAAATGTCCAAAAATTCAATTAATTTCAATGAAATTAATGTATGGACACCAGAAAAAAAATATAGTTTTATGATCTTTTTTAATCATTAATATGAAAACATGACCATTTACCTTTTATTAGATCTTCCTTCAACTAATAAATTTTCAATAATAAATGAATTAATTAAATTTAAAAAAAAGGTAATTTAATATGCTTTGCCTAGACCTAAGTTTTTTCGTAGATTATTTCTTTCATCTATTTTCATAGAAACGGATTTTAGATTCTTATGGAATGCGAAAGGACGATGAAAAAAATAAAGAAAAATGATTGCATTTCATTCAATAGATTTTAAAATGTTGCCCAATGTTATTGTTTGATTCTTTGTTTTACATTTAATTTCTTAAGTTAGTTTTCTGAGTTCTAAATATAAAATGGGTATTAATTTTTCAATTTAACTCAGTAAAAATTTGGTCAAATAATATTTGAAAACTTCCACAATGTTTATTTCCTGCTAGAAGGATAAGGTTAAAATATATATCTTCAATGAAAAAAATGAGTCACCATAATTTCTACTTAAAGATCGAAACTTTTACAAGATTAAATAAATTATGAAATATTGATACCCTTAATTAAATAAGAAGCATTTACAGAATATACTTAATTAAAGAAGAAATATTTTAAAAATATATTTAATTAAGGATGATTCATAGAATATACTTAATTAAAGATGAAATATTTAGAAAAATATATTTAATTAAAAAAGAAATATTTACAGAATATACTTAATTAAAGAAGGAATATTTAAAGAATAAACTTAATTAAAGAAGAAATATTTACAGAATATATTATTTAAGGTTAAAAATATTTAAAGGAAGTGAATGTGTTTTGCGTAAATTAAGCTTCCGAATACAAATTCGATTAAAAAAAATAATTCAGATTTTTATAGATTAATAAATTTAATTAGTAATAAAAGGACATCTAGCATTCCATACAAATAATTAAAAACTTCATAAATTTAAAATTAATTAAAATTTATATTTATCAAATGTTTATTCTGAATTTTTCTTAAACCAATTGACAACTAATAAGAAGAATTTATATATAATTTGCTTTATTCGATGGAACATTTATTTTTATATTTTCTTAATTTTTACCAAATTAATTTAAAAAAAAGAAAATATGGTCATTCCTTTTTAACTCTTTATCCAATTATTTCCAAGAATATATTATTTTGAATAAATTTAAAATGTTAATTCACCAAAAACCTGAGAGAAAAAAAAAGGTTTTTAAAGAACAGTGCACAGATCCTAAGTCTCAAAAGTATTTCAAAAATATACAACAAATATCAGCGAATAAAAGATCTAGAATAGGCTTTCAGATTCCAAATCTAATTTTAAGAAGAAACAAACTGATGCCCCATTGTTCCACGAATGAGCTGCAGTTACAACGAAATGGAATTTTAAATCAGGGAACTTTCAGAATCTCTAAGAGCCTCGGGGAAGTTCGGGAACGAGTTGCCTGCATGTCATGCAGCTGAATGCGCACGGTACGACATGGAATAACCACAAACAGTAATCTCTTTATCTCCAGCATAAACATGGCAGTGCTTCTAATAATCTTTCCCATTTCTCTGGGAATGTAGTCTTAAATACATTCCTCCTTTGAAATATGCTTCTGGTGAATCTTTTATCAAGACCTTTGCATTTGAGAAGAAAGTGTTCCATAAAGGAAAGAAATTTGAAATTCCCTTTGGTGCGTAATTTGAGCAAATAAATATAGACACATTTTGCTTCTTATGAAAGCAGAGGTTGTTGCCAATGAGGTAAAGTAAATATTATTCGAAATAACTTAATATATTGATTTAACTAGATCTCCTCTCGGAACCTTACAATTCTATACAAAATATCATATTCAAGTTATATTTTTGCATCCTGTAAAATATTAAAAAATAATGTGTACTTCCATAAGGTCCCCCCACCCTTTCGGAAGGCACCTCAGGCATGGTGGGGGAAAGTTTCTGGATTGGTGGTGTTGAGTCAGCAATCCTCTAAAAATGACTCGAAATGACACCTAAGTACCTAATCGGTGATGTTCTTAAGTTTCAACTTTTGTTTTGGCTAATAATGTAGTGGCGTCCTGTCACTTATATTTCCCCATTTACCTTATAGTAGGTACAAGTAACTATTTATGGTTTTCATGCAGAATATTTTCGTTTTACATCTAAGAACTTTCTTTGTATTTTCAGCAATATAAAAAAACAAATTAACAGTAGTAGTATTTTTACGTTCCAAAGAATTTAGTCTTTCCAAACACTTCTGACATAGCGATAGTAGGTTTCTGGAATTGTGGTTGATTCTCACTACTTTGACTGGCGCAGTAATAGGAGGGGTTCATTTACCCCTTACCAATACTGAGACACGCCACTTACGAGAGAAGTTGTACCATGGAAGGTGATACCATCTAGGATCCACCTTAGTTTTGAGTAACAAAATCATGCCGTCTGGCCACTCATATTTTTCAGTGTGCATTAGGACGTGTTGGAAATACTCCTCATATTTCTCATGCATGGTATTTTCGATTAACTTCTAAGAGTTGTTTCTGGGATAACACTAGTTTCCACTTTAAAACTTTATACTAATCATGAATTACATTCTAATATGGGAACAATAATGCTCCATTGTGAAAATATATAAGCAAATACAAATATGCACTAATAAATTGTACTACCATTAATTTAATAAATAGCATCACAGTAATAAAATCGCATGCCGTTTGCATAGAAATTAGAAATCAGATTATAATTTGAAGATCTGAATTTGCCTTACAAATTATAAAAATGAATATTAAATCAAAAGAAAGAATATAATGTCTACTGACATGTCAAATACTCTATGTCATCAAGCTCTTATATTAACTTTTTTACTAAAATTTAACCTTATTAATATAATTTTTCTATATAGCAGATAACAGATATTAATTAAGAAAAAAGACTTTAAGTGATAAATCAAAATATTTATAAACAACTTTTTTTAGAATGTGCATTCTTTATTAATTAGATCAGTGTTTAATGAATATCTGAATTACAACTTATACTTAAATGGGATTTTCAGTTATTAAGCATGGACGAAAGGGAACTATCACAATCTTTAAATATATATAATTTTTCAGATTAATGACAATTATCGCATCGCTTTCTGATTAGGCAAGAACATTTTTTGAGAAAAGGAGCACTTGAAACAAATCCCCAAAGCATGTAGAAAATTGCTTTTCCCATCCAAAGAAATTACTTAGAAATTCTCTCTTATGTAATGTTGGCAAACTTCTGCAATTAATTATTGATCGATTTTATCTTGAGGCAAAAACAGAGTATAAATTCTTTGTCATAGGCGAACCCCATTTTGCAAGGCGGGTCATTAATTAAGTTAGTGATAAAATCAAAAATTACGGTGTTGTTACACGTGTTTTCGTTTATTTTTTTTATCAGCCTTCATTTTTGTCCTGAGTAATAATTGTAGGACTCTTCCATCACACGTATCGAGTTCCGATAAGCATATTAATGCTGATTGAATTTCCTGTTCCCGGAATTGAAGTCAGAATCGCTAATTGATTACATCGATGGGTAGATTGTTTTGCTAAGCGCACTGGGAGTCAGAATGCTCAGAAAATCAATCAATCAATAATGGGCAAGTTAATGAATAATTTTTTACAGGAAATTAATATAAATATTAGATGTCTATTTACATGCATGAATATAACAAAACTCAAAAATTATGAAATAGTTTCTAACAAAATTATGAGGAATTATTCCTATGGCTTAAACCTTATACCATACTAAAAAAATAGAGGAATTGCAACTTTATCAATATATAAATTTTAAATTAATCTAAATGGTTTTAAAACATATATTTTTAACAGAGTTCGGAATAATGCGAAGATATATAGCAGTACCTGTTGTTGTTGGTATTATTATTAGTGACACTTGCCATGGACAAGCTTCGCCGAAACATCAATGAGTTTGAAGCCGAAAGGAGCGTCTCTTGTTTTGAAGTAGAGCCAAAAAGGGCCAAGAGTACTTTTTAGCTGCAGTCGATTGCACAGGTCCTTTTTACAGGGAGTCATATTCACACACCTTACAAATAAAACACAAAAGAACAAACATGCTGGAACCGGGACTGGAATATGGTATACCCCTACGCATTGCCCCTACTGTGCCCAACTTTTGTTGCCCCTACTGTATACCTACGCCATACGCATACCCCTACTATAGCATTATCTTCTGTTACAAAGTAGAACTAAATTCCCTTTTATTTTGTTTTGAGGATTAATTAACTGAATGAAATATGCATAAATAGATTAAAAAGCCTGTTAATTTCAAATTTTCAAAATTAAATGTTCTATACATTTTAGAAATACTAGGACAGCTGCTTGTAAAACGAAAAATTATAGAACTAATAAAAAAATTAAACAATCAATAAGTATTGAAAATAAATTTTTTGTCTTCCATTGTCTATTATATCAATGTATATGCGAATGTCACATCAAGAAAGTAATGTTCTTGCCCCATCATTTTAACATTATTATAATAAAAGATAATTCTTCAATTATAATAATAAAAGAACAGCCATTGATTAGACAGCAAACGTTAATTTATACAATATATAATATTTTAATTTCCAGATAAAGGGAATTGATCTATTCATTTTTAACTGATTAATCATATTAATTTAGACATTTTGAACTTTTGTGCCTAGCTTATTTATTTAATTTACAATGCATCAAAAGTGTCCGTTTCTCGAAATAGTTTGTTCTCTTACCAAATAAAAGAATTCAAACAAAAGTTTATTGAAATTATTAGGTTACAATAAAAAATGTGTTCTTCCATAACAGCAATTTATATTTAATAATAACTATACAAATATGTTTAGCTTTTGTAACAAATTATTTTCCTACTTCCAGAATGTCTTTTTTGTCGAATTAATTTTATTCTATGCTCACGAACATTGACTTTGTTTTTTTTATCGTTTTAAGGCTAATTACTAGCATAGCTAATTTATATAATTAATTCTTTGAAAAGAAACTTACCAAGTCATTGTTTTTTGGCAGAGTTTGTAATGTAAAATAAGTTGATCCATTAATCTAAGTAGATTTAATGGTTCTAATTAATCCAAAGTCTATAGCTACATAATAGAGTCATCAAAATAAATTATTATGTAAACTGTTTAACTACTGAGGAGTCTGTGCATTGCACTTAATAACATTGATCCATTCTGAAACAAATAATATAATAAACTTGAAGTAAACTTGTATCAAGTTAAAACCCAATGTAAGAGTGTTTTTCTTTTTCTTTTTTAAATTGAAGCCATCATAACGAAAACTTCAGGTGAGTTTGACATATATAACTTGCTAGGACAGTTATCTTACAAAATAAATATTTTGATTCCCTTGAACTTATTTTTTTAGATTTTATCTCAAAGATTTGAAGCAGTAACTAGCCAAGTAATGTTACCACGTTACGTTTCCAATTTATTTTCAGTGTTGTCCATCGGCTTTAAGATAAAATAAACTATTTCTCCGTGGTGTAAGCTAGCATTTTATTGCGCCAAATGCTGCTGTTTTTGGAAATTAAAATAAAGTCATGCAAAGACATGAAAGGCTTCTTATATGTATTCTTTAGTATATAGTTATTCTCGAAATGCTCTAAAATAGAGCACGTACTAGCTGTGTATTTTGTTTTGTGTTATTGCTTATATTTTATTTAAGTTCCTTTAGAATCTTTGATACAAGCTGCATACCATTTTTTTAAACTTAAAGATTAGTCTTATGATTTTCTTTTTGAAAAAAAAACTATTTTTGTGGTTTGAGGAGTCGTGCAGTTTACACATAAGCTAAGATACTGTAAATATTGTTAAAAACCCTTTTCCTTTCAAAACTGTTTGTTCAGTAAACTTGGAATAGTTTCTGAATTGTGGCATAAGGAAAATTTTCCAAAACAGAATATAATAGCACAAAACAGTTGAATTTATTTCGCTTTTTCGATTGTTTTCTTCTTTTGTTCGTTTACTCAGAGGAAATTTTCAAAAGTTTTATAAGGTTTGTGCTGGTAGTTGATGATTTCATAGAAACGTCACTTATAAAAGCTGATTGAAAATATTCATAGAAAGTAAATAAAAACAATAAATTCAATTACCTTTTGAATAATTCAAAAATATGATATAATTTTATTTATATATAGTATGATATATATATATAAATAATTTCATATTATAATTTATATAAAATATAATATATCATTTTACTTAAATTTATACAATCATAAATTACTAAGAAATTAATAGAAGATGAGAAAATGAGAGATTTATGGTAAAGCATTAAACATTATATTTATGAAATTTAAATTCATGCTTGAAAAAATTCGATTCATTCCTTTAAAGAAGGCAGGATTTTCTAAAGATAGGTACAACATAAATAACCCATAACTAGCTACTACATTATACTTATCATTATAAGTTGATATATAAGTATTGAATCATTATAAGTTGCTATATGTTTCACCTTTTCAAATAAGGTTAGGAATTGAAAAGAAAAAAGGCTCCAAAAATATAAATCATTGTTTCCTTATTGAATTTAATCTCATCAGCACAATTGAAATAAAACGTTATATATTATACGAGACTACAAATTCCGTAAGCTTTGACAAAAAGTAAATAGCATGTTATTATTTAAAAATTAAAGCAAAAGGAAGTAAATACAGTATATATATATATATATATATATATATATATATATATA
>JAOUZG010026841.1:1865438-1880817 GCA_026289955.1 Argiope argentata
CTGAAATTTTGTGCATCTTATGAGTAAATTTTTAGTTAATGATTTGATTTTTACGTTATGATTCCATAAATGGGAATCGATCTGGGTCGAATTTTAAAAGAAAATTTGTTTCATAAATCCGTAATATTGCTGACGTTGCATTTCTTAGAATAAATTGATAAAGAAAAAAACCGAACATATTATTCTTTAGTATATCGGGAAAACCTCATGAAAGTATATATTAATGCTTACGAGTTTATTTTTTATTAATATTTAATTTAATTACTTTATACCATGGTAGTGATCCGACATTTAGTTGTTTTTCCAAAAGCAAAATGATTTCACTATTCCAAGTCCAAAATGATTTCACTATTTTATAATATTTTTAAAGTAAAATGATATAAACATTTTTATTTTTAGTACATTGTTAAAAATGTCAGTAAAATTAAATTATAATGGAATTATATTATTACATAAACAAATTTATAAGCGCATCACATAACATCTGCAATTAAGAACTTAAGTTAGAAAAGAAAGTACTTGCTTAAACTACTCTAGAAACTTTCTTATCTCTCTTTTATTCTTTAACAGATGTGAAAAGCGTTCTTTTGAATGAAAGACGATCTCAGCTCTTCTGTCTGATCGATACTAATGAAAAAAAATACGTAGAAATAGATTGCCAATACTTAACAATTATGAAAGAAGTGATAGAAAATTTTATTATTCTGCCCCAAAATTGAGTGATTATGATATATAACCTTTTACAGAACTTGACCGATGAATGCTAATATAAAATATGAATGTAAAATATGCGTAATTGCATTACTCAATACTACAGGCATTACATATTAAGGTATTGCATTTTAATTCAATGCTAAGCGCATCAGTTATTCATAAAATTATATATGGATTGAGTGATAAATACATTAGTTATAATGGAACGCATTTTCGTACAGTAAATCAGAGAGACGACTCCAAGGCATGCAATCATATTGGAAGTTATATTCTATATTTTTAAATACCATTTTATGTATTAAATTAAAAATTTTGATATAACGTTGAGATTGAATATAATTAAAATGTTTGCTAAAAGTAAATTGATAAATGGCAAATTGAAGAAAATGATTGAAATAAACTGAAATAAAAAGTGAAGAAAAAATAAGCAGTAAAATGATGTGATCATTTTATAATATTTAGATTTTTATTACTGCCATATTTAATAATCAAAAAACGACATGAAAACGTATGTTGATATTTATTATATGGATTTTCATTTATTAGAAAAGACTCATCGCTATTAAATTGTAATAGTTTTATTGAAAAAGTATTTGAAGTAATAATATTTTAAACTTGTTTATTTATAATTAAGAGATGAATTTTTCAAATTAATGCTACAAAAAATGCGATCCATAAGAAAAATTAACTCTGTGTGTTTGGAATTTTAATCTACAATTAATCTCGGGATTAAAATTATATTTTAAAATTAATGGTAATTTCCTATTACAAAAAAGTATAATTTAAACGCTATATATAAAAACCATTTTTTTCAGCTAAAATGTCTGTTTACTTTTATAGAGCAATATCACTATTGTCATTCTTCATAAAGACTTTTCCTAAACTCAGAATCATTTACAAAATAATTGGATTTTTTAAATGAAAACGACCTTTAGAATGTATTTTCTTTCTTGTAATATCTAAAATGATTGCCAAATGTAAACTATCTAATTATTCAATTAATCAAGCATACCAAGTTCTTTAATATATATGAAATATCATTAGTTCGATTTTATTTATTTTATTTTTGCTTTATGATATTTTAAATTTTTATTTTTATATTTATCAGTTCAAAAATCGTAAGATTAGAGTATATTGGGGTTGAAGGCGTATTTTCCCTTTAATATGTTTTACCTTTATTGTTTGCATATTTTTGAGCAATTTTAAATACACCCATTTACCTATTTTATCAAAATAATTCTTTGTTGAATTAGAACATATTTTTTCTATCAATTTTTATATGTAGAAAAAAAATTGCAAGAGCACATACAAAAAAAACAATAATAAAAAAGTAATGCTTGAAAAAATTGCGGGTTGAAGAAATTTGTTCAAAGAACCTTTGAATTATTTTAATTTAAAAAAATTCCAAAATATACAACGGATGGAGCTCATAATTTAAACAATGTTTTATGCAGATCAAGAAAACACAGCGAAAGTATGTGAAACATCTCATTTTATTTTCAATCAAAAATGCTCAACGTGACCGCCACTACAAAATATTAAGAAATGAGATGCGTAACTACACCTATTACAGCTGAGGGCAGCATGTTGGCAGCAATGCCACCGATGATCCTGTTGAGTAACAATTTTCAGTTCCACCTAAGTGCCTGGAGATTAGGTACCTTCGTAATCGAGAGTACGATTTGATTACGAAGCCCTTACGATCACCATACTTTCGTATGGTCGTAAATGCTCGGCTTATTACTTGGTCCTCAGTAAATGTGTCTTGGAGGAACGTCTTGATGTAACGAGCAACAAAAGAAGAGGCACCAACATGCATTAAGATAGTATTTGTAACATGAGTATTTGTTACAAAGTAGGCACAGCGTAGTTACTCAAAAGTCAAGGATTCATTACTGCGATGACGGAACAGGCCTTTCAAAGGAATACAAAGCAACAAATACTCTTCAAAATAGCAAGGGTCCATAATAATGGATGCGATGGAATAACACATAGAACCTCATGTAGAGAATGTAGTGATTTGATCATGTACTTACGCCAATGTTGCTAAGCCTTTACTTTTATTATTTCAATCAATAATTGATGAAGTGCTTGTATATTTTACTGATAAACTTTGAATATTTCATGCAAAGTGCTTCGGATCGACATTTATGAAATCTTCCAGTTCCATAAATTCCATATGGAATCTCTCAGAAGCGCGTGTACTGCTGCTCCCCGTTGATGGCTCGGCTACCAATTCTTCCATAATGTTTTGTCCACACACGAGGTACGCACTAACAGATGGTCTGCTACTTCATGGACAATCTTCCAAACTTGCCGTTTCTTTGAAATGACATACTAAATCCAGTATACCATTTAATGAAATAGGGTTTCTATTCTTTTTTATTTTATTTCCACATGGAATTTGCCTAATGTTTTAGTCATGGATTTATCTTTCTCATAGAAATGTGTAAACATTATTATTACTAAGCCCGGATAACACAGCATGCAGCTGGCATCAGTAACGGTTCTGTTTCCAGTGTGGTGTGTTTTATAATTACTCTGGTTTACAGAAGCCTTTACGGTTTAACGTGTGAATGCCATCTATTGGTCCTTTTTGTATCATTTTTAATATGAAAATAATCGAAAGACTTTTTTAAACATATTTCCTCAAACTACATTTTTTTCTAGCAATAATTTCTTTCATTATGATTTTTTTGAAATTTGCACAAATTTACAGCGAATATTTTAAGTAAATAAAAGTATGCATTAAATTTTACTTATCTTAAACATATGTATGATGTTATACAAAATATGCTTGACTTTTTAGCTTTCAAAGTTTAATTATATTAATGACCCATTAAAAAGTTATACAGAGGCTATTTTTGGATAGACCACGAAATTGTGAACCGCAGCTACATGATGAAGACGGCATCCGAACAGACAACCTCCCTCCCCTCAACATACCAAATGAGTAGGAGGAAGATTGGCATAGATGGATTTAACGTGCAACAGACCCCCTTACGCAACGTTTCTTCGTTGCAATCGAGAAATGAACCTGAAACCCACTGGCTCATGAGCCACACCTTAGCACCAAGCCACCATTGCCAATTCAACTTCCTAAGTAACACGTTCTGTTGAGATAGACAATACAATATAATAAGTTGCACTTTATTTCTAAAGATTTCATGTAGAAATGAAATGAGGGCAGATTTGGAATTTTTGACCACAGCGATTTCTTTTGATAATTAATTCAGCAAAACGCATATAATGTTGTGAATGGTGAGATTTAAATCTGATAGAATGAAATACGTTGACGCTATCATTCCGCAGTTTCAAATTTTGTGGTTGATTTTGAATATTTAGATTTAAGTTCGACATTTGAACGTGGTTTAAGGGAATTCAATAAATCGTAAAATGATTCGTGTAATTCAAAATGATTAGTTAATTATAAAAACTAAATTAAAATGTTTGTACTTGTGTGCCATTTTTTTAACAGAAATAAAGAATAGAGTTTTATTTTAAGCAAAACTTTTCACTGATTTACTGTAGCTTTTTGAATTTAAAAATAATTTTGGAAAACAATCATTCTTTACTAATACTTTAAGAATATCAACTATTAATAATTTGACATTCATTAAAATATTTTTAAGTAATGTATTTATTCTTCCTATAATCAAGATTTTTTATTCCCTTTAAATTTAAATTTTCTTGAAATTAATTTTTTCAATGTACATATTTAAATTATTTATTCATCTGTAGAAAATATCTAAAAAACTTTTATTTAAGAAATTAAAAAAATCAAATAGCTATTTAATAGCTAGTAATTACAAGGAATTGCGTTGAATAAAAAAGAGATTAGAAAATCTTTGCTAAAATGCCTCTTGAAAGATCTTAAAACTCTTCAATGACGATTGATTCAGCTCCACATATTGCACTAGAAAAATCCATGGAAATCAATTATCCTTTTTTTTTTCATTCACTAACTCAGTGTTTCCTCTAATTTGATAAAGCACCTTGATGAATCCTCCGGCTTCTTCATAATTCAATTTTCGAACTATTCACTGACTTGATAACTCTTTCATGTTCTAGAAGTTTTTCAATTTAGGGAAGAGAAGGTTTTGTCTTTAATACTTTCTCACATGGTCTTCTGCTTTTCATGAAAAGTTTGAAAACCAGAAATAAATGAATTTGTTGCAGAAGAGAGGAGAGATAAGGAAAAATCTGATTTTCCGAAGAGGTTAGATTTATTTCAAAACGGAGACACGAAGGCCTTGAAAAATTTAAGTAATCACAAGTCGTTTAAGTTATAAGATTTGTAAATTGCAATATATAGTTCGCGAAACGGAATATCAATGAAAAACTTTTTTAAATTCGAATTTAAGCAATTTAATCAATACAAGTTAGATTTGAGAATTCGAATGGGAATTGAAATAGTGACTTCCCGAAATAAAAATACACTGTGTAAGGGTAAAAGAAATGATTGTATGCATGAGTACACTTCTGATAATCTCTATTTTTTCCAAGCTCTAAAATAATCTCTTTAAATAATCTCTATTTTTTCTAACAAATAAAATCTTTATTAATTGTAAAGTTGTATAAATTGTAATAATAACTATATTAATTTAATGAAACTCTTTGAAAATCCATTACACAGGTAATTACAATTCAAATAATAATCACATTTTGGAATTCAAAAGGCCCTAAATTTGTCCGATGAAAACATTTTAATTTTAAAATAATGACTAAATACACACATTTAATACTAAAATCAGTTTTCTTTACTTTTTTTATTTAAAATTTAGTACCGATTCTTAGTTTTCTTCAAAAATAAATCTAGAAACGCTCTTAGAAAATCATTTAAAAGAAATATTTCTTGAAATTGCATAAAATCGCTTTATATCGATTTTTGATAAAAAATTTCAAAATTTTCAAATCAAGAAAAGCTATTATGTGCAATCTATATTCGATTCTATAATTTCTACAAGAAATTGCAACTGAAATAAATGTGAAAATTTGAAGAATGGAAAATTATGGATTGAATGGAAGTAAAGTTAAATGAATAATTACCATTTTTTGTGTTATTTATTTATTTAAATTTAGAAGATGAAATAGTCCGCTAAAAGCTATAAACTATCTAATTTAATAAAAGTAGATAAAAAAAATATACTTGTGATCGCCGTATAATGACTTTATTCTTGTCAATAAAAAAGTTTGCTTGTTGGATTAGGTTAATAATAAGTTTTATTTTGAGCTTGATAGAGTTTACTGGAGCTAAAACCATTTCTGATTATAAAGCGTCAACCATAAGGAATATGGACACACATGGTTCATGAATAGATGCATAGTCAAATTTTAAAAGACTAATCAAAACCTCTGCTAAAAGTCACAAATATTCCATTTTAGATTTAAAAAATAAACTGTTATATAGATTTAAAGCTTAAAAACCAAAAATATTAATACTCATATAAGGTGAAAGAAAACAATCACTTTTAAAAAGGCAAAAAAAATGCAGGATGACATTATGAAGGATATCTTTTTAAAGTAAAGTGAGAATGAAAAAAATCCGAATCAATGAGAATTAAAACGTGGGTACTCTACAACAATGTGGCGAACAGTCTGATTGATAATAAGAAAAAAATAGGAATAAGGGGAAAAAAACATGTTAATAAGTACAAAACTAAATTTGATTAATAAAAAATAAAATTTTCATACAGATTAACAAATTTACTGTTAATATTCTTAGTGAAAAACTGCAAACTACAATTATTATGCTTGTTATTTCGTATTCACTTCATTTTGATATGTATAAATACTCCTTCGATCTTTAACTAATCATTTGCAATATGTAATCTATACGTGGTAGCTTTAGTGACACATAGAAAATGACTGGTTCTGATATTAATGTGGAATTCAACAAGTCCTGATTAAATCTCAATTGGAGCCAGAGGATGAATGATTATAGGTGGGACTCCATCTAACGAGAGATGAAGACACTTTACTGATCCCTCCAGCTTTAAGGCCAATCCGCTGCATCTGGCATTGTGATGTTGATTGGTGACAGACGATGATGCTCAAGCGAATATGTCATATCCATCCATATCTGGGCTTCATTCAGATACATTAATTGAGCAGTCCCATTAGAAATTATGGTAGAAGATTGTGTTTCAACAGCTCATATTTACTAATTGAAATATTGTAAAGACAAATCCTTTGAATGAAACACATGATTTCAAAATATGAATGGAATAGACAAACTATGGTGGAATTTTAAATGTATATATATGGGGTGAATCAAAAGTCTATTAATGCCTGTAAACTCCCACAGTTACAGAACTTAGGGTACCGAAAATTATAGAATTGTCGTGGAAACCCATTTTTCACGACGAAAAATTCATTGTGTGTTGTGAATTTAAAAAATAGTATCTATCACAATGAGACCCCTTTTCTCCGAGATTCAACATGGTTTTGAAACTCTGAATTAGTGGAAGAGACGCATATATGTTAAGTATAATATTATACCTAACCTGGCTGATAAATACCTGTCCGGAGGTACGACTTTCATACATGATGGAGCTCTGTAACATATTATTCTAAGAAAGAAAGATCTTTTGCAGATGTCTTTTGGTGAGTATTAAGCTCAGAATCCCCACCTCAGCCATTCTTGGCCTCTTAAATCCCCAGATCTTAACCCTTGCGATTATTCGTTGCAAGATTATTCAAAGTCATAAGTCTGCCGGGATTAAACAACCTTATTAATGCTAAAGAAAGCCATTCGAAGGCAACCTTTCTCATGTCTTAACATTTCCTAAATATTAATTATGTTAAGTATTGTTAAAAACCCATAATTTAGCTTCCCAGATCTAATAGTTTCATCGTAGGAAAGGCCGTTTTACGATCTGCTCTGTTGCGTGCTGAGTGGGTGCTGCGTCAGTGATATCATGGCTTGGCGAACTAAGCGCTAAGCGCAGTTGGAGTAGAAGAAAAGTAACGGGTCTTGGAGAGGAAAGCGAAGGAACGGCGGGTTCCACCTTGATGTGTAGTTCAAGCGAGTGTTGAACTTCCGTGTGCTGAGTTATGTTGCCGATTGTGAAAGCAGCTATGCATAGTGTGTGGTAGTGAGTCGGCAGCTAAAGTGAGGATACAGTGCTAAGTCCTGCTGTTTGGAAAGACCGTAGATCGAAGTTCCGAGGAACACCTTTGCTATTGGCTTCTGTCTGTGCTATGAAACATGTGGTTGATTAATACTTGTAGGCCAATTTTTGCTGTAGTGTGAAGTCCTATGTTCGTTTTGGTTGTAAATATTTGTTGTCTGTGTATTTTTTTGTTGGTGTCTTTGGGTAAAAAACCGTCGTTGTTGTGCTTTTTTACAGTGGCTTACTGATTGTATCTTAACACCATGCACTCACCATCACAGGCGAACACTGGTGAAAAATTTTCTTAACAATATTGTTTTTGTTATCACCAGAACTGCAATCTATTGGCCAAATTCTGGGTCAATAAAAACCTATGTCATTTGAATCACTTCCGATTTGGAACATGATGGCACTTAAAATCTACCTTGGGTTAAACAGTTACCACCAGGCATAAGATAATTGTTTTGAAAGAAATTATGTAAAGAACTGAATATTTATTTTAAGGAAATATTGAAAAGCAATATAAAATGTAAGTTCTAAGTGTAAAAATTCCCATTTGTGTTCCGTAACAAACTAAATTCATCTTTTTTTCTGATTATGATCGAATGCTATTCTTAGCTATACAGTTTAATGATATTTTAAGATGAATATTAATATGTTTATTACATCTCACTACAAGAATCTAAAATTAATTAATTGAAATATTTCTAATGTCATTTAGTGATTTAAAAACACATTTTAAACAAATATGCGTTTTAAAATTTAAAATTAAGAAAAAGTTATAAGCAAAATATAAATTCAAGAATTATTTCATTTGTTGATTCAATTTATAATAAAGGCCATATTTCTAATTCTATTATTTAATTATAATTCATTTATCTATATCTCTAAACTTTCAGAACATGACATAGCTATTTTCAAAAAAGTAAATGTGTGTGTGTGGGGGGGTGTAGGTGTGTGTGTTTGCGTGCGTGCGTGCTTAAAAAATTTTGAAATTTTTTGTGCAGAATTCAGTTTTCTAATTTTTTAAAAATGTGATTTTATGTTTTTGAAAATAATTACTCAGCGTTTAACCTAAAGATATTAGATATAACTGTAAAGAAATAAGGTTAAGAAGAATGTAAATAGTTTTTTAAAATTGAAACTATTAGTTCACACTCTCCTTTTTATATCATGTTTAAATTTTTAATCCTTAATAAAGTCCTTTTTATAGATGCATTCAAATTCAAATAAATATTTTTAAACTTATAGTGGATAACATTGGATATTAAAACAGTTTTTTTAAATTAATTTATTAATTAAATTTACTTTATTTTAATACTTTAGAGTGTCAGCAGTTTTTAACGAGAATTAAAATCAACTGGCCTTAGCCCAATCGGTAAAATACGAGGATTTCGGTATTTTTTAAGTGAAGGTGAAGAATGCAAGTTCAACTCTTACGAAAATCAATCCTTTTTGGATAAATTACTTATATTAATTGTAACTAATTAATAAAATTAGTTGAAATAAAAAAAAAATTCTTTGATGATTTAAGTACGAATCAACCATAATTTTTTTTCATAATACCTGTTTCTAATTAGAATATTCTATTTATTATTATTTTTTTTATTTTCTACTTGTAGCTATATTCAGAGAGAAAATTACTGTCTTGTTCATTCGAATAGAACAATATTTTAAAGGTTGAAATTGTGTCTCAAATAAAAAAAAACTGTTAGAATTTTTTGTGACAAAAATAAATTCTCAAATAAAATTGAAATAGAATATATTGTTCCTTAATTTAATATTGTTATATCTCAATAATGCAATTCTTCAGCTACATAAATCGCTTTTTGCATATGCATATTACTAAACACATTTCGAACAGCATATAGAAGGAAACACATTTCGATATTTTAAATCCTTATATAGGGCATGTAAAATTACTTGAAATATTCAATATTCAGATTCAAACAATATACATTCCTTACAATGAAGTCTTTATCAAATAAAAGGCGCAACCTAAATCTTCAATCCTGGCATAAATTGTATATTGGAGATATTTCACACCTACTTGTTTCGAGAAAATATTTCACTCCCTGGCAAATATTTCAACCTACATTCTGCCCACGTAAGTGCTTGTTTCTGTACATTTGTACCTCTGGGGAAAGGAGATATTTTAGTGGCAAATGTATTTTTCTCGGTGGACGTTTAGGGAATGTCAAAAATTCTTAAAATGGCGATCAGAAGGATTTTAAAAGTTAAAAAAATGATATTGATGCTATGGGGAATGTAACTTTACAAGTGTCTTCCACTTTAGAAAGAAGATGACATGTTTAATAGACATTTCCCTTTAAGTATAAAAATTTGCTATAAAGTTTCTTCCAACTAAATGTGAAATTTTGGTTCTGTTTGAGTGCTTTCATGATAATGTGCAATTCTTTTGATAATATATAATAAAATGATAAAACAGGACGTGGAATGATTTTCCTTATTTAAAAACATATATAAATATTTAATATTATTAAGTTCAGATATATTAATATAAATGTTCTTGTAAGTAACGTAGAAATTTTTTAAAAAAAATATTTACAAAACATGAAGGACTTAGTTAACATATAATTTCCAAAACTTTAAAGAAAAAGATTACAAAATTGCAAAATAAACAAATAAAAAAATTGGTCCATATAACAGCAATATGGTTTATATTGCTGTTTTTAATTATAGATTTCAAAAAAAGTAATGATTTTATTTATTTATTAAACCATGTTCATATTTTATTCTATTATCTTAGACCCTTATTCTAGAATTGTTAATAGACTGTTTTATAACACATACTATTTCACACACATACACAGCTATAGTATTGTGCTTATTCTGCTAACATTTGCATAAACTATTCAATTGTTTTAATATAGTAAATTTATTTTTTGTCCCTTAATGCAATAATTAGCATTTCTTTAAAAAAACTTTAGAATAATTTCAATTTTTTAAACATTTGTTTTTTTAATGAAGATAAGATTAAACAAAACTATGAATAAACTATATCTAGAATATTATAATTTTAATTTCATTTAAAATATCTTTTGTTTACAATAATATTAGTCTGAGAATATTCTTTTTTCTACTAGTTCAGTTGAGTTCAGTTTGTTGTTTTATGACACAAAAGCCATCACTGGTTAAGCTGAGCCACATTCTTGAGTTTAAAATATTTGTATCAATTTATATAAAAAACAATAAAAAAGAGTCTTTACAATACTCATATAACTAAAAGCTTAAATCCATGAGGCACGAAAAAGTGTAACAATGATGTAAATTATGGTACTTTGCTAAAGTGTGGTTAATTTTTAAATATGATTATAAAAAACTAAAAAGACAAACATGTGGGGGTTTGGAAAGCAGATCATCCAATTCCGGGTGAATTTTCTGAAATCATGTAAGATGCTGGATAGAAAACTGTGAACCTTCTGCTTGAATATATAAAACAAACTTGGGACTATTAAATATCGAGAAAAATGATAATCGACACCCTATCAACAAATATCAGTGGGTAAATCAATTAGGCCCAATCCCCAATCTAGTTAAAATGTCAAATTGTACTGTGTAAAGTGGGCCAGAAATCTGTTGTGAGTGTAATTGCATGGAGCTTATTACGAATATGGGAATTCCTATCCAATTCACCATTTAAAACGCATAATGTTACGAGAAATTCAATGTTTAAAATTAGACATTCAATTTTTTTTTCAACCAGAAGGGTTTATTATATTGTATTATAAGTAAAAACTCAAACGCATAGTTTTAATAAGATTTTTATCATTTCTATAAGAAAACTAAATAAAAATAACGAAAATAGTCTAAAACTATAAAAAATTTCTCTTTTAAATTATCATGTTGCTATAATTGATGTAAAAAAGTGCACATCTTGAATAACTATTGTAGAAAAAAATTGGACATTTGATTTTCAATTAGCAGAAATAAAATTGAAAATATATATATCTGAAATATCTATTATAATAAATATCTAGACATACTCAGTATCATTGATTTAAGGCATTTGGTACTAAATATACTAAATGTCTCTTGTTATAATTGTTCTGTAAAATTTCAAATCTTGGAAAAAATCTGTAGCTCTGAGAATAAGAAATCTAATTTTGAACTTATAGAATGAAATTAGAACAAATATATAAAAATACTTACTTTTAAAGTCAGTGCTTTAACTCATTTTATATTAGATATATTTGTTATTCTCTCAATTTTAGTAAAATTTGATTGCTTGAATATTTTTTTAATTAATAGCGAATTTATTTACGGTTGATAACGCAAGAAATAATGAAGTTTGTTAAACGTTTGAAGGGGATAATTAATTTATTAATAGCTATCATCTATAAATTCTTTTTTCTTCAGAATTAATTAAAAACTCTTTATGATTTATACATTCTAAAACGAGAGGAAACGTGTAAATATTAGGTAATATTTGCAAATTATTAAGTGAGTAATTATACAGCTATAATAAATTTGAAGCCTATTAAGATCAAGTCATATTTTTAGTATCTTCAATGCTCATTAAATTGCGAAACGTGTTTAAGTTAGAAAGACATAATTACTCTCTAATGTGGAATTACTCTTTAAAGTTGTTCCTATTAAAATTTCTAAGTTGCATGGTGAAGTAGAATAATACATAAAGTAGTAGAAGCAGATATTCAGAGCTATTTATATTCTTCTTAATGTTTCTAATTTATTTACATTAAAATGACTCTGTTTTTAGTCGATTTCTGAGATTAAACTGTCTTACCGATAAAGAATTTAGCAAGCTGCATTGAATGCTTTTTAATTAAAGAAATTAGTTTGAACTTTTTTTTTATTTCTTGAGATATATAAAAACTATGAATTTAGAGATAGAAAAATTATTCCTTAAAGTAAAAGAATAAAACTAGGGTTGAGCAAGAAGTATCTGACCTTGAATTTTCATGCTTACGATATTCATACTAGAGCGACGCCACATTGCACGTTAGAAAAATACAATTTAGGTGTTCTCATGCTTGAAATTATTCGAATTCGGGTGAGTGAGTTGTTACTTGTTGGCAGCTGTGTTATGTGATGCAAATTTTCATGGAATTTCCGAATTCTTTAATGACAGAACTAGGTGAACAAATATACTGCCTCGAATTTCCTTAAAAGCGTATAGATTCTCAAAGAGAAACAATTCCTAAGACACCTCAAGTGTTTGGTAACGATGCCATTAGGATAATACAACAGAAGTATGGTTTAACAAAACCAAAAATAGCCGTGTAAATATGAAGACGATCACAAATACACACTGGAAGGATTAAGTGTAATAAAGAAGTGTTATCAACAAGCTTTACGACAACTCAAATTTGGAGTTCGGAACAAAAGGCTAGATCCCTTGATGACGAAAAACTGACTTATGTGTCAAGACAATATAGCGCATTCAAAATGCCCAACCCAGACTTTCTTGGAAAAACACGAGATTTTACTCCTCTTCAAATTCTCCTACTATCCAGATATAGCTCCTTGTGACTTCTAATTACATTCAAAATGGCAGAGGCCGTTAAAAGATTCTTTTAGAGAGTACCGAAAATATAATGCAAAACGTGGAAGCAGTTGAACTTCGTTACAAAAGACGCTTTCCACGAGAGTTTACGACAATGAAAGTTTTGGTAGGCTAAGTGGTTGTAGGTGCAAAGGGCGTATTTTGATGGGGATTACATTCTCGATATTATCACATAAGTAATATTTTTTTCCTATCCAAAGGTCGGATGCCTTTTATACAATTCTCATATTTTAAGAGCAATAATTCGTTCATGTCCTTTCATTTGTTAAATGACGCAATATAAAACATTATTTTCCAAAAAATTACTTTAAGTTATATTAGAATAGTTAAAAATTGTAATATAAATAATGTTCAATTATTTCTTGAGTTAAAATGTTATACAATAAATTGAAGAACGAAATGTTTCACAAATTGACTGAATTACATTACATTTGAATTTCAAGCATGTATTTTTATTATTGCATTTACTTGAAATTTATTATTGCGTTTTATTTTAAAATTAAATTAAATTTTATTTAGTATTACATTTTATTTTCAACCATAAAAAATACAAAAAAATAATTTTCTAACGCAATATTATTATTATTAAAGTGATAAATTACTGGAAATAATTAAAAATATTGATAAATGCGTAATTATATTTGTACCTTTAAAATTAAAATTCTAATCATCTTCGGCCCTTAAAAGCTCTTTGTCGGTTCAAAATCTTGTAACTGTTAAGAATATATGATTAGATCCTTGAAATTAAATCCTCTTAAAGAATAGTTAAAATTTGAAATAAGCCAGTTGTACCTCTAATCCAAAACAAAATTTGACTTTAAAATGAACAAAAGAATCCACAATATGAGGTAAGAACTTTCTTTTAAAATTTATTGCTCGATTAAGTTGAGTAAAGAAATGTTATCCATCCTTCTGCATTTCAGTATTTCAAGTAACAAGTACTGAAAAACAGAATTACTCTCTATTTTATCACATGAGTAATATTTTATTCCAGCCAAAGGTCAGATGCTTTTTACACAACCAAGCTATTTTAAAAGTAATAAATCTTTCTTTTCTTCAGCGATACGAAATTTGACTTTAAAATGAAAAAGGAATCCAGAATTTGAGGTACGAACTTTCTATTAAAATTCCCTGCACTATTCAAAAATTAACCCAAATAACTTATAAATATAAAAGATGGATAGAATTTATTATTTTGATGAAACTGAGAAATAAAATGCTATCCAATTTTCTGCATTTAAGTATTTTGAGTAATAAGTACTAAAAACAGAATTACTCTCTATTTTGCAAGCTTTATGTCATTTTACAATAAATTGTTTAAAAAATGTCGTTTTCATTTTCTCAAAATATGATAAAATATTACTTTTATCATTATTAAAATACATTTTTTAAGAAAAATATTTATATTTTATTTAATTCATGAATTGAACAGCGATTTTAAACCTATAATAAATTATAATAATCATATTGTTAAACTATTCAACTCTTATTTGGTTCAAAAACTTCGCAGTGTTAACAAAGAATCATCTTAAAAGTATATTTTCATTGTTGAAAAGGCAGCTTTATTTTCAAGTGCCTAATCTATATTTCAAGATCTTTACTTTTAGTTCATCATCTCTATATGTCTACATTAAAGCTTTTTAAATTTAATTATTTACTTATATTATAAATTTTATGTTAATACTAATTAACAAATCGGGTGCCACATGAAGCATCTGTGAATTGCGCTTATAATCTAATTAATGCACAGATGTTATTCTACTAAATTACATTTACTCTTGTACATTGATGGGATAAGATGTTATCAACCCATGGTAGTATTTTTTAATTTCTTCTTATCATATCAATGAATGAATTATCAAAAATGGAGTCTCAGATTATATTTATTAATCCCACGTAATCATAGTTAGCTTTAATACTTTCTCAAACTGCATTTGTCAAACTGATATTGCTTTTAATTATATTTTTAATCATCGCTAATCATACGTTATATATATATATA
>JAOUZG010026841.1:1890817-1903881 GCA_026289955.1 Argiope argentata
CTTAAGGGCAAAAGGGCGTTTTGAATGGTCACGGAGTAAGAGAGGAACAAGATATCAATGAATAAAAGAGGAACAAAAAAGTTTCTCAAATTGTGTGTCCCATAAGCGTCTGTGTGTACTTAGATTTAATTTGTATTTAGTTTCAATAGTATTTCTTGGATAAAGCTTATTTGAACAAAATTTTGTTTTAAAGTTCCATTGAATTTTTATTCAGAATGCGGTTTTATGCTCTCTTGTGATTAAACATCGCACTGAAGCATTAGAAACTCAGAAGGAATATATTTGAAAAATTGCTATCAATATATAATTAATAAATTAAATATATTTCGCATTTACAATTAAACTATTTTTTAAATGAAAATTTATGTTTTTTACTCTAATCTCTACCTCCAATTATTTTTCTTCGCTCAACGTAAACAGATGCGATTGAATTTTGTGTTTTAAAGTAGCCTAAATTTTGAAGAATATAATAAAGTATACTGTTTTATTGTTTCTCTTTTCAGATTTATATTGTGTAATAGCATGAAATTATGTGTTCGATTTTTTATTATGCAACTACTTTTTAAAGTTGTAAACTGAACGGAATGAAATAATCTCTTTCAAATTCATAATTGAAACAATAAAAACATTTTTTTAATTATTTATATCTGGGAAGTTTAGTTATTAATGCTTAGATATTTACTAATATTATTAACAATTAATATTTAACTTTTAATACTTCGTTATTAGTATTTATACCTTGATGTAGATAAAAGAAATAGCAAAATAAATTAAATTAAGTGTTTGAAAAATTTTAACTGAATCCATTTTAAAAGTTTTGACTCTGTAAACTATCTTAACAATTTTTTTTAATAGTTTATCAAAGAAGATACTTTTCTTAGATAAAACGGTAGATATATAAAATTTTTAAAAAACTCAAAAATTCTGCATTTATTTTACAGTTTTTAAGCAATTTTTTCTTTGTTATGCTAAAGAGACTTCTTCATTAGAGGCTAAAATCTGAATGGATAAATAACATAGCTTTTGAAAAATCTTGTGCAAAATGCAGCACGACTTTTAATGACATGATTTTAAGAACCTACTAATGGAAAATAATGCAAATAAAGGCTTCAATGCTGCGTGAACAATAAACTATTTATGAATATGGAAAAGTTTTAGAGTTCATAGCTATGGCTTGAAATCATAAACTGTTATTTACTAAGATCAAATAAATGAATTTGCATTACTTTACTCAAATTTTGGCAGGTGTTTCTTATGGAAGAAAACTTCATAAACTGCACACTTTGGTGTGGAACGATATTAAAAGTTGTCGGACCCAAACTTGAAAGTAATTTTTATCAAGATTTTATTTTTATTATTATTATTATTAAAAGTAATCTAAGGATTTACAATCATGATAAAGATCAATGGTAGTATTAATCTTCATATTTTCTCATACGCTTATGCAGTGTAGCGCTATCCGTATTTTTTAGTATATTTGAATAGAAACAATTATGAATTTTTAATCTTTTATATTGGAGTGAAAATTCTATATTTTTGCAGTAAAGATGTCAAAGCAACGTACCAAACTTCATTTATCTATTTTTTTTTGTATTTTAAAATAATTGCTCAAACACTCACGGAAAGACTGACTCATGGATAATCAATATTTTGACACATTATATTTAAAAAATTTAATACAAATCTACATTTTGATAATTTTGTACGACACGTATAATCTATCAAGGTGTTTCTGTTTTGAAATATCATGTATACGCAAACACGACTTTTACATACAGATTCAGGCATACAGATTTCCTATCAACTAGTTTCATCTAATATTTGACACAAGATTACAACTAACTTATTTGCAATTAATTTAAGAAAATTGTAATATTTTTACTTACGAGAAAGGAAAAAATTAAAAATTTCACAAATTATTTGACTGAAATGATTTCTAGTGAATGCTCTGCCTTTTTAATTCCGGCTATTGAATTCAGAAAAGCTTAAAAATTGGATTCAAAAAGATTCAGGAAGTGTTTAAAAAAGGGATTAAGCCATATCCAATATGCTACATTGAACTGAAATTTGAGAAACAAATGTTTATTTTTAAGTCAATTATATAAATAATCACTTGTTTAGAAAACTTTCCAAATATTTTAACGTTTCTAAAAAACTGAATTTGTTAATGTACGTTATCATGTTTAATATAAAATAGTTATACATTTTCAGTTCTTATCCTGCTTTCTAATGTTATTTTAAAAGTTAGTCATTTAGTCTCCATGCATGTTTCTTAAGTCCATTGTTTAATTTGGTACTAAGATGAATCAATCAATTTAAATTTTTTCTTCCTTTGTCTCTTGGAGATCTATTTGATAAACTATGAAACTTAAGTATCAAGTGTTGTGGATGGGTACGATTTGCTTTCTTTCAGCATTTTATTTATTTCAATTCCTGCTGTTAGCTCACTCTCCCCCTAAATATATCTTTTTCAAATTTTCCATCGTTAAGAAAATACTTTTTATTCATCCTATCAAGTACAAGTAACTTTTTTAAAAACTTGTAGTGGATGACATTTGATGTCAATACAGTTTTTTTTCAAATATCAATTAATTTTTTATTAATTAATTAAAAACCAACTTTCTCGTCGAAAATTAGACTACATTTCTCCATCGCTAAATAAGTAACGAATTCAGTTTGTTTTCCCCCCACGCCAATGAGATTAGGTTTAACATGTTTTCAGCAGATTATCTTAAACGATTGTTTTTATTTTCGTAATGTTTGATGCAGTTAAAATAAACATTGTAAATTAATCAGTTTTTTCGACTCATTTTGAAGTACTTTCGAAGTAAAATAATTGAGAATAACTACATTAGAAATTTCTTATCTGTATTGCACTACCCAACTGGTGTAGTAAGTCACAATTGGTTTTGAATAATCACTTGCAGTTGAAAATTCAATGTTAGTAGAAATTTTTGATCGATTATTTATAGTAATTGCAATTATCAGGTCGGAATAACCTGGTTGGTAGGCGTTAGTTTCACATCCCTTGGGCTGCAAGTTTGAACCCACCAACCGAAGTCTTTCCGTATGTGTGTGTGGTGAACGTTACATTTGTCGTGGTCACAAGTCCTCCATGTCGAGAGTGGTGTTACAGTGCGTACTGGAGCAGAGGTGATCGTTCTCTGTTCTAGATCTAAATTATGATCTATAGATGAATGAATGCAGTCCGTCCCATAAAAAGTGTTTTTGACGTGTATGGGCTGGAAGTCGGACTTCTGGACTCGGGTGCTCAACGGTCCATGCTCTCAAAAGTTATCGCACCCCTCCTTCCGTTGTAAAGCGGAACATGAAAATAACAACAATTGTAATAATTTATAATAAGAAACTAAAATAGAATTTTAATCGCCAGGAGACACCAGGCCCGGATAACCTGGTTGGGCGCTGGATTCACATCTTTTCGGCTGCGAGTTCGAACCCGCCAGTTGAAGATTGTCATTTGTGGTTATGAGACCACCATCAACTTCATAAATTAGATAGGGGAAAAAAAGGAAACGAATAAACAGCAACGAACAAAATATAATAGTCCAACACCATATGTAGACAGGAAAATGGAAAATTGCCATTATTATAATCGTTTAATAAAAAGTAACTAAAATAAAAAAAAATCCTTTGCTGACCTAAGAACGAATTCATTTAAAAAATTGTTTTTTATATTACTTGTTTATAATCTTCTTTCTCTGAGTCTGAGAAACATGAATACCGAATATCTGCAACATGCGAATGACTTAGCATAAAAAACTTTGGAGACAAAACTTTACGAAAACTAGTTCTATAATACGTGAAGTTAATAATTTACTGAAAGGAATATGAATTATGAGGCTTAACATAATTAAATGAATATTATAATAAGGCATAACTATAGTTCATAAAATTTTAATTAATCTGATTTATGTTTTTAAATTATTCTGGTAAATAATTTGTAAAAAAAAATCCAGTTCTGTTATATATATAACAAATTGACAATAGAAAAAGTCGGGAATTTATACTTGAGGTGGATTCCGTTTAATGAATTCTCTATGAGTATATACTGCAGTCATTAGGTTATACCTTTAAATCTTTTGTTCGGCCTTTTTTTTACTACTGGTTTCTCTATATATACTTCCACAACGTTATTAAGATTATTGAATTTGTGCATTTTAGTAATTGCATTTGTTGTTATTGTTGACTGGCGACGTATTTCCTTTAAAATTTTTTCGTTCTATTACTTATTTTGGATTTTGCTGTTGAATTTTATATACATTTATCTTTACTGTGAATAGATAAAAATAAAGCAATAGGCTCCGCTCCGAAAATATTTTTAAAAGTATTACTACTTCTTTTATCAATACGGTTGTTATATAATTACTTAAATTTGATGAAGTGTAATGCGTTTTCCTATATTAAATCCGACATCCTACACAATTGTGCAAAAGATTTCAACTCATTTTTATAACAGAGCATATTTCTTTCATGAGCGAAAGTAATTGCTTAAACCGGTTATTGCTTCTAAATAAGGAATCGCTTACCTCTTATGCCAGTTTTCGAGAGTTTTCAAACTATGCTGGCAAATATTTGTAAAATTTATACATCACAACGTCACTGAAATAGCATTACCACTATCTCTTCATTAAATTCATTTACTTATATATATTGGTAATTTTATCATGTCTATGGAGATAATCCACAAAAGTAACCTTTTCTTGTAAGCAAATTTCAAATACTGTTCTAAAACATTGAATTTTCTTAATTAATTTGTGGAACCGTTGGGGATTCCTACCAAACTTAGATGCCTATTCCTTTATTGAATCCATCGGCATGAATAATTATTAAAAAAAAATTTCAATGATTGTTATCTCCACTACTAGCGGTCATTAATAAGAGAAAGAAAAGATTATATTGCTAAGTTACATAAGTGAAAATATGTTTTACAAGTTTAATTTCACATATTTAAGACATCAATTACTTTTCCACGGTCAATTTTATAAAAAGATGTAAAATACAAAGATGTTATGCAAAGTACAACTGAAACTTTTGTGAATTACCTTACTTGATAAAACTAGCAAATATAGCAATACATCATTAGTGTTTTCTTTTATAGAATGGACGAAAATTAGAAAATTATTTTATGTCCATTGTATTTTTTAAGAATACTAAACATTATAAACACACCGAAATTTATGAGGAATAAAATATATTGCAGTATAATATTTAAAAGGAATCGTTTGTTTGTTCAAGCTGCCTTTTATTATTTTTGAAGGTAGCAATTTCATTGGATGTGTACTCCAAATAATGGGAAAAATGAAAGAAAAATTGCAAAAAATGTTGATAATTTTTATAAATTTCACAAACACTTTAAAATCACTGGAATATTCTATAATTTGAAAAATAAATTTTTAATAAGGACATTTAATCTTTATTTACTTTGGTATATTTCACGATGTTTGAACTTTAAAATTTCCTTATTTTGAAGCATTCAAGAGCGGAGATGCCATAATTTTTTTAAAATAAAAAGCAATGATTACAAACAATATTGAGTTTTGATAAAATTGTTACTGGGTATTTAAGAACTCGGATCATAAATACATTAGAAGCTAATTATATTTTTAGAATTATGCTTTTTTTTCAGATATCTAATCAATTTGTTGATTTGTATCTCTTATTATAATAGAATATGATGCCCGTTCTTCTAAAACATAATTTATGTTATATATTGTTATTTATATATATCTGATTAACTGAACTATCCGTGTTTAGTTCTAATTCTAGAAAAAGGCTACTTTATTGCAACTATTGATTGCTCGGTGCAAAATAATTTATTTGGAAAAATAATAAAAGGATATGAATACAATTTTAATCCTTCAATAATTGCTAATATTGAAAATATATGCATAATAAGACCGAATGTATGATGAAAGTTTCTGTACTTAACCCGGCAGGACGGGCGCGGGGTGTTTCGACACCCCACGCCCAAATATATTCATCTGTTGTCTGTCTCAATAAACCGAAGTAGTCTGGCCCCTCAGTACCTGCCTCGAAGGTCAGTTTCTATCCATAGAGTCTGAAAACGGCGAATTCTGACTCCATTTTAGCCTTATAGAACGATTTTGGGGTGTGCGGACACCCCGTGCGCGCGCTCGTGTTAGTATTTTTTAGTGGGAAACCATGACTTGTTCTAGTCGTTCTGAACAGTCTTTTCTTTGTTTGACGTATAAGCAAGAAATAAACAGACTTCAAGAGATGTCAGAGGAGATTTCGTCAGATGAAAAGAATATAGTTAAAGAATTAAATGATTCAGATAATGATGACACATTCAGTGATCACTAGTCTGAATTAGAAGAATGTGATTATTCAGAGGAATTTTGCGACCAAACTAGCTTTTTTATCGGAAAAGATATAAAGAAAGCTGAGTCACAGAAGATGCTATTTGTGTCCAAGAAACAAAGATATTAAATCAAAAACCATGTGTGTGTGGTGCGACAAAAATATATGCCGAAAACACTCAGAAATTGAAGCTGTATGTAATAACTACAAAAATCTAAAGTTTCAGATTCATGTACACCTAAATTATTAAGAAAATTGATTAGTTTCAGCATTTTA
Source organism: Argiope argentata (assembly GCA_026289955.1). NCBI lineage: Eukaryota > Metazoa > Arthropoda > Arachnida > Araneae > Araneidae > Argiope > Argiope argentata. The sequence goes on from JAOUZG010026841.1 coordinate 1,897,436, forward strand.
ATTTACAATAATGCATAATTTTTACTATAATAAAAATTGTAAAAAAAATCATCACAGGGGAAAATTTCCGTTTTTCGAACTGAGACAAAAACGGTGTGAGCTTTTAATTTATTCATTTATAATTTTGAAAATTACGATAATTTAACATATTAGTTATCATTTTTCTCGCAAAAAGGGTAATTTTCATAAATTTCTTTAGCAATTAAAATTTAGAAAAACTTTCGCATCTATGCCATTTAATATGTTTGGGGTGTGCTGACACCCCGTGCCCGTTCTCGTGTTACTTTTCGCGGCGCCCGTCCTGCCGGGTTAATATATACAGCAAAAAGTAAGTGAAAACCTATCTGTTTATATTTACACTGTTTAGAAAGTGCTTTCAGCAATCGGGGTTAAAAAGCAACCTATACACAATTCCCAGAAACCATCTGACGTTAGTAGCCGTACAAAATAAAAGAAAACAATAAAATTTGGCATGAATAGGTGGTAACTTGCTGATACCCTAGGCTAGCTGACCTCCCATGAAGAACGGGAGGGGGAAGAAAGAAACCCTTGAACGCTTGCTGTGCATCTCTTGTGCAAAACTGACACGCTTCCACGACAGAAAACTAGTCCCGCTTCCTTCACTTTACAGAAGTTCCACTCGTAGAATGGAAACGCCCAGAGGGTTAAAGGATTTCAAGGGCTTTTTCTCCGAATGTTTTGAATCACTAGCATTTTGTACATTTTCTAAGGCTTTTTTCAGTTTTAAAATAGAAATTTTAACAAATATTTAGGGTTTTTGGTTCCTGTATGTAAAACATATAAAATGAGTATTTTCAAATTTCTTCTTTCTTCTTCTTAGGATTTTAACACGAGTTAAAATGTTATATTGAATTTGTTATTGGATTCAATTTCAAAACTATACAGTTCTGAGTAATAATTGAGCAAATTTACAATTGCAATTTTAAGAAAAATAATTCATAGTTGAAAACGTAGTAGGAATTAAAAAAAAACTTAATTTCAACTCAGAAAAGGTAAAATATAAGAATTTCACTTTAATGGTTTGGTTTTCATGTTAAGTTGCAACTCTAAAAATATTTTTATTAATACTTAAATAAACAGAACTGATTGGAATATAATGTATTCTCATAAAATTAAGTCCTTCTAAATATTTTAAGGAATTTCTAATGGTAATTTTCTACATATAATGGGCTTTAAAGGGACCTGAGAACTAAAATTACAGATTTGAGTTTTTTGATTACAAAATATATTATCATTACTTTTTCAAAACTGGTTAATTACTTTTTAAAAACGTTGCATAAAAATTTTACACACATATTTATTAAAATTTTCTTATATACTTATGTACGTTATATTTTACTAAAATGTATCTCATTTTTTTATACAATGCTGCATTAAAATTCTACAGACACATTTATTACAATTTTCTAATATGCTTATGTAATTCATATTTCACGAGAGTTTTCCTAATTTCTTTTTATAATGCTCCAGTACTTTAACAACTGATACTACAAGTTAAACAAAAATATCTTTAGCCTGAACCAAAGCTATTAAACTCTGAATCATGGCTTTATACATCTTTAAAAATAATTTTATTTACATATTTTGCATTATCAATGAGCCCCAGGTATTGAAAGTAAAAAAATACATATATAAGTTCTAAATAATTTCAAAATTTCAATTTGGTCATCCAAATGTAGCATCATATGTTTTGAAGGAGGATGGAAGAGGATGAGACATTGACTCCCTTATTTCAATGTCAGTCTTCTTACCGGAATCATTCCAGTCAATAATTATATTGTTAGTGTGTTTTCTCTTTTAAGACTGCGTTTCAAGAAATTTATGACATCTTCGCACTTATAGCCACTTTATGAAATTCATTTCACTGTTCTTCAAATATCTCACGTTCGATCTTTGTATACTAACGTCAAAATTGCAATTTCTAACTTTGATTAGATATATCTTTTATTATAAAGAAGTAGTACGTTAAAAACACAGGCTTATTGCGTTTTCATCATATAAAAGTAATATTTTTGAATAACATAAATGAGGTTCTTAACAATACATTATTCAGTACAAAACCAAGACATTGATAAGGGAAATCTCACACATTTGGATAATTATTATCTTGGGAAAAGCTACGTTTTAAAGAAAAGGATTATGCATATCCACTCATTCAAAGAACTGTGGTTGAATAAATTGTGATAGCCACTTAGAATTGTCAAATTATCAGAAGATATGAAAAGTCTATTGAATGTTGGAAATGGTTAAAAATATAAATATTGTTATTGTTGTTACTTATAGCACTTGCCTATAGACAAACCCCCTGCTGATACAGCAGCAGATTTAAGCCTAAAGGAGAGTTTCTTGCTTTTTAAAGTAGTGCCAACTAGGGTCAAGAGCACAGCTCTGCTACACACTCACCACATTTGCTTGCACAGCCCCTTTTTACAGGGGGGCACAGTTAATAATATTAACAATATTTCTCAAGAAGCTCAATTGCATTAAACCCAACCGCGATGATTATTCTTTTAAAATTTGAAATCTGTATTCCCCTATTCGATAATTCTTTGAAATTTATGTATTGTTTAATACGAATCTGATCCCTATTTTCAGAAATAATTATGATCCATTTTGAAGATTTATATCTATGTACATTTTAAATAGTTGCTAATAAGTTTGACTTAGCAATTAACTATTTTAAGGATTTTTCTCGAGGCATAATTCCAAATGCATATGATGTATATATTTCTTTTTATATATGATATATATTTAGAAATAATTTTTCTATATCAATGTATGAAATATTTATTATAGCCATTAAATTTTAAAAGAGATAATTCATTTATTCGTTTAATGCTATGCATTGCAGTGCATTTTTAGCCATTGGACGAGTGATCGATGCTCCTTATGGACAAGTAAATTAGTTTCAGGCGTCGAACATTGTAAATTATTTCCGTAATAATTATTTCACCGAATTTAATTGAATTCTTCACGTTGTAAGGCAAAGTAAATTAGGAAACTTTCTATACGCCGTTATTTCAAAACCTTCCATAAATTTTCTTGAACGACTGAATTACGAAGGGTCATCTTCATCAATGTCATATATATGTGAGAAAAGATGAATATGGCTTGATATCTGTAATAATCGAAAGTTCCCTCGATTTCAAAATCTGAAGTTCCTCTGAATTTAGCCATTGTGAAATTTCTAATTAGTGGATTCCTTTGTTCAAGTTCTGCTTGATCTGGCCGAAGCCTAAATTAAACATGCTGCTCTATTCGAAATGTAATTTGAGTGAATGCGCTTGAGTGAAATTCAGAGGACAAACAGCTTTTGAGCTAAATATTTGCTCACAACATACACTCAGGAAATCGGAGAGTAAAGTGAATGAGTCAAAATATGAAATCTGTGAAGGGATGTGGATTATATTATTGTACATTAAATCAAAATGAATGTATTAAATTTTTGTTGAAACTTATGAAAATTTGGAGAAAGAACTCTATAAAAATTAACCTGTAAATTGCGTAGAATGTGTTTGTCATTGAATAAAATATGGTGACTTTTGGCTTTTATATTTATTTATTAGTGAAAGATTTATCAATTACTTATTGTGAAAAAAATATTAAATAGTTTTAAGGAATTTCTTAATAAGGAAACAAATACATAAATTTAATATATTAAAAACAAAAATATGCATTTTCTGTTACCAAAGAATATTTAAACAATATAGCAATTTTTAAAAGTCTTTGATGGTAATTTTAGAGTAAAAATTACTCATTTTCGGTATTTTATTTAAAGAGTAATTGATGTTTATTGTTTATATTACATTCCCACATCTTTCAAAAGGGTCAAGATTCTTTTTCTTTTTCTTACTTCATATGCATTGCACACTTGGTGAAATTTCAAAGATTCCAGTCTAAATAGAGAACAGTGTTAGTTGAAAAAATAGAAGCAAGAAATAATTTTTTTATCAAGTATATTTTAATTTCGCTTTGTAAATAAAAAAAAACTTTAATACAACAGTTATTAAATTGTTTTCAGGTATTATGAAATGTCTTTAATAATGTTCTTATTAATTTAAAAATCCAAATCTTTTTTACATAAATAACCCCCTTTTGACCTCTATAATATTTCGCTCTGCATTCAAAATTTAAATGAACTCTCTAAAAGGGGGATTTTTGAATGAATTGCAAAATCGGATAAAGAAATGACAATTTTTGAAATAATGGATTCTGGTCCCATAGTATCATCGTAATTTTGTCATAAATTTAATAATGCATTGAAAAATTTTCAAAACACTTTTTCTAGATGTATACATGAATGCCTTTTATAGAGATGAATATAATCATTGTAAACATGTTTCTTTAAAAGCAGGTTATTGTTTTATAAAGTAGTGGTTAATAAAAGAATCACAGATTGTCCTAATCAATTCTTCCTTTACATCGAATCCTGATTGCCAATTCTTCTATCAAGTTGCTTAAAAGGAGTAGTTAAGTAAATAAAAATAACTACCACTTTACAAAAAATGTATAGAAAATTGTAGATATGTAAAAAAATATGAAGGTGTTGAATGCAACAATAAACTCGGAAATAAAATTTAGGAATCAATTGAATTACTACAAACAAATGTGACACTTAATAAATAAACTTAATAACTTAAATATTTAAGCTTAATAACTTTTATAAATTAGCTGCAATAACTGAATTATATCTAAATATTAAAACTTTTTACCACAAAAGAATGAACTTATATTATTAATTATAATTTTTTTTTACTTGCCGAATTGAATTCTCTTAATTTGAGTGTATTTCATTTGTATTAATTCAAAGTTTAAACTGAAATGTTTTAAAGGTATTAAATATAGTTTTAGTTTTCTTTAACCTCATCTTCCAGAGAGCACTCTAAAATATACTTTGATGACATTTACAGCCTTTTCATTTCATTTAAATGTTATAATTTTAACTGTGATAACTAAGCCTTTAATATCTAATATTATTTTCAGAGAATTTTAAAACGTTTTCTGTCTTATTTGAATATGGATACTTAGAATAAACGTTTAGCTTTAGAAATATCGCTTGAGAAAAATTCAGATTATATGTTTATAGTAATAAAAGAAAAAAAAATGCTTCAAATTATTTGAAATGCTTCAAAAGAAGTCGAGATGAGGTCTCTTAATATACTATAAATGAAACTATATTTGACCAGAAATACTTTTGAGTTTAAAAATAAAACAAAATTACGAATATAATTATAAATAAAAAAAAACATAGATTTGAAATTAACTTTTTGTATTTGAAAATATTTTTTTCATCGAAACAACTAATGTATATATAGCAAATACTCATAATTCTAGGAATCTTCATTGTTGCTTTTCCCTAAATAAATTAGCAAATTATTACCACACACACTTACTTATATTAAGGTTATATCAAAGGTTATATTAAAATAATTTACTTGGATTTTATATGGATTAATTTTTTAAAAAAATGATGAAAAATTCAAAAAAAGTATATTAAAAAAATTGTATTTATTAATTCATAGACTTTGGAAGAATCATTAATTTTCTTCTGAGAACTAATCAATTGATTTGAACATTCTCTTATAATAAATATAAAGAAGTCAGAAGAGATCGAGGATTCTTGAAATGAATATTTTAGAAGATAATGATATTTGGATTTCCCTTATTTAACTACCAAATAATGAATCAAGGGATTTGGATGAGAAAGCTACAGTGAGATTTTTAATTTAATTAAATGCGTAGCATTGTGTTGATAATGTCAAATATTTATCTACCTAATGTATGTAAATTATGGAATCGAGATACTTCACTGTCAAGTGATGAAGAAAATGATTGCATATATTATATTACTCCAACAATCTTTTCATTATAAAAAATAGTAATAGAAAATAGGCGCTTTTCATTTTAACCAGGAGCAAATGATATATCGCCAAAAATTTAGATCTGTGCCAAAATAAAGACACTAAAGTCTGCACCAACTCGCATAAAAAACCTAACACTTTAACTTTTTTTGGCGAGATTGTTTCGCGGAAGTAGTAGGACTAAATTTTTTGACGATATGTCGTTTACGTCTGGCTAATCCAAAAGCCCTAAAACAAAGTTAATACTGTTAAATAAAATAAAAATAGTGAAAATAGTCAAAATATTAGTTTAAAAGTGAGGACATCATTAGGATATCAATATTCAACATCGTTTCCTTATCCGAATAAGTCAAATTCCTTCAATAAAAATTTCATTATCATGTCAAAAATTATTTAAAAAAATATTATAGATGTATTCATGTCTTAATGCTACGAAAATTAAGTTTCTTATTAGTATTAATATATATTATCTTATTAGTATTAATATAAATAAAAAAGTTTGGGAGAGGCATTGAGAGTTAAAGAAGTTTTCTATAGAAATTTTACTCACAGTTTGGTTTTTTT
>JAOUZG010026841.1:1923881-1942178 GCA_026289955.1 Argiope argentata
AACCTGAATATTTTGTGCATATTTCTTACAAAAACATTTTATTCCATAATTTTAGAAATAAATAAATAATTTCCCAACAAACATAAAATTCTCTCTAGAGTGGCTAAATAAACTTTGACGATCATAATGTTTTTAAAGAATATTAAAAGTAAAGTTTTAAAACTGAGAAGAATGCTTTTGTTTCGGTTGAAACTTTGACACTTTACTTAACTATCAATGCACATTTAAAAAAAAACAAAAACAAATTATTTTTCATTTTACCGTGAATTAAATTTCTACAGAAAAAGTTATTCAAAGAAGTAATAAGTATATCTCCAAACAAAACAGAGATGCAAAATTATAAAATAACACAAATTCTAATCGATTCGAATTTTCAAAATACCACTTAGTAGAATATTGATGAAGTATATTATTTATATACATGCTAATTCTTTGGAATCTATAACATTTATTTAAATTATTTACTAAACTATAAAATTTATAAGCCTTTTTACCATTTACATTTACTTAAATATTTAGTTTTCAATTCGATCAAATCAGATTTTATTTTGAATTTTTAAGAGAACACTCATTAAAATTTAATTTTTAAGTCGAATTCTTTACAAAAAATACGACTGAGGATCTTGAAAAAAAGATAAAATTTTTAAGAGTGAAATTCTTTTTGAAAAACTTACAAATTTAATTTAAAAATACAAATATTCAATTTTAAGTGTAAGGTAAATAATTGCCAACATATCTCTACATCCACCCACGTGATTATTAATGCTTTCAATAAATTAATAAATATTATTATTAAATAAATATTAATTATTATTATTATTATATTAATATAAATATAAATATTAAATATTATTATTATTATAAATAAAATTATAAATATAGTAAAAATAAATAATTGATTCCTATATAAAAACTACTAAACGGTATTTTCTCCAAAAAATATGAAGAACATATCGCAATTCTCAATCCTAAATTTAAAAGACGAATCTAAAAATTCACTAATGTTTTAGAAATTTGATTTTTTTAATGTACATGTGCACATTTAACATTAAAAAACTTTATATTCTGTCATTCCAAATGACACCATATGCCAAAAACTGGAGCAGATTCCAAATCGGCTGATAAAATATATTCAGTTAAAAAGATTAAATATTTATAAATATCCACATTTCAGATCGAAAACTCATACATTTTTGCTACGAACTTTCAAAATACCTTTCACAAACTTTTGAAATCAACCGTTCATAAATTTAAGTAATCGATGATTTATGCATAAAAAACAAATATTCATGATTTTTCAAATAAAAATATGACAACGAAAAATATATGTGAAAGAGGATGAATAAATATGAAACGCATTTTAATATATGAAGGACATAAAATGAATTTGAAACTACTAATTAATTTTGAATAATAATACCTAACTAAATCATAAATTGTTAAAGGAAATATAAAATTATAAAAACTATTTCTTACCTTAAATAAATTTATATATTATCTTTGCTAATATTATTTTATCACTTTTGTGCAAACTTTCTAAAATAATGAAAAGTTTTATTATAATAATAACTTTTTGTTAATCTAGAAAATAAGGGAAAACATTATCTCATTACTTTTATTACATCTATAAGAGAAAATTTAAGTCCTTGTTCATATGGTAGACGACCGAATCTAAATTAATAAGAACATCTTTTTTTCTTTTTTTTTTTGGTTTTAGTATAAAATTTAAAGTTTTAAAATTCATAAACTCTGATCATTTCTTTGAAACCATCTATAAAAAAGGGTGTAACACTTCTTGAACTTTTAGTTTATAAATTTAGGTAGACAATCTTGCATTAACAAACTACTATTAGTACTTTCAAATAAATATGAGGTAAACACACTCACACACACACTTTATCTCATCAAATCCACGTATACTCACAAAACTCTTTGCTTTTACGACCCGAATATAAAAGGTAACGATTTAAAAATCGTAAATTTTCATTCTTCGCTATAAACTACTCATAATAACCAAATAAACTTCTTGAATGATCAATTCTCAAATTAAAATAATCAATAATTGACACTTAAAAAGTTATTATTAGTACTTTCAGGAAAATAAGAGGCAAACACCTTATCGTGCTAAATTCGAGCAGACATACAAAACTCTAATTCTATAAAGATAAATATAAAAGTTAAAGTTTTAAAATTCATAAACCTTTCACATTTCGTTAAAAACTTCTCAAAATAAATGTATCAACCGCTTTAACGATGAAACCTACTTGAGGAATGAATTTGCAAATTAAAGTACTCAATCATTGAGACATAAAAAATTATGATTGATACCTTCATAAAAAATACGAAGAAAAAACCCCACCTTATCACGTCAAACCTAAGCACACACCAAAAACTCAAGTTTTATAAACACGAATATGAAATTAGAAACTCATAAGCATTTCACACTTTTTTAGAAACTTCTCTAAATAACTGTATAAATTTCTTGAAAGATCTATTTACAAATTATCACTCATATTTCAAAAATACGAAGAAAAAACACTTGATCATGTCAAACCAAGCAGACACACAAAACGGTTGCTCTGTATAACTAGAGTTTTAATACTTCACAACAAAAAAGTAAAAGTTTTAAAATTCTTAACCTATCAATTTACAAACTTAAGTAATCCATCATTCACCCGTAAAAAATTAAAATTATTATTTTCACACAAAAAAAATATGAATTAAAAAAATCCAGGGTATCGTGTCAAACCTAAACAGACACAGAAAAAACTAGTTTTATAAACATGAATATATAATTTAAAGTCTTTAAAAGCTATTTTATGTTTACTATTAGCTGTTAAATTTACTAAAAATAATCTATATAAGCTTATTGAACGATCAATTTACAAATTTATCTATCATTCATACATTTCAAAATTACTATTATTTACATGAAATATATGAATTAAAAAGAAACCACCTTATCCCTTAAAACCAAAGTAGAACTAAAAATCTCTAGTTTTATAAACATGAATATAAAAGTTAAAGTTTTTAAAAATCCCACTCTTTTCAAACTATTTTGCAAACATTTAAAAATTAATCTATAGAAGTTTCTTGAATGATCAATTTACAAATTTATCTATCATTCATACATTAAAATAAATTACTATTACTTTCATAAAAAAACATGAATTAAAAAGAAAACACCTTATCTCTTAAAACCCAAGTAGAAATACAAATATCTAGTTTTATAAACACGAATAAAAAAATTAAAGATTAAAACTTAAAAATTTCAAATTTAGTATAAAGTTTCTCAAAATAACTGTAAAAACTTCTTAAATCATCAATTTACAAATTTAAGTAATCTATTAATCCATCATTCACAGATTAAAAAAATACTATTGCTTTCACAGAAAATATGAAGAAAAAAAAGCACATTATCTCCCGAAGAAAAGAAGCAAAGCTCTAGTTTTATAAACGTGAATATAAAAGTTAAAGTTTCAAAAATTCTTGAAGTTTGTATACAAAAGTTCAAAAATAAGTGTATAAACTTCTTGAATGATCAATTTAAAAATTTAAGTAATCAATCATTCACACATAAAAAAAGTATATTACTTTCATAAAAAACATTAATTAAAAAGAAACCAACTTATCTCTTAAAACCCAAGTAGAAATACAAATCTCTAGTTATATAAACGCGAATATAAAAAGGTTTTAAAGCTCATAAACATTTAAATTTTGGTGTAAAGTTTCTCAAAATAACTGTATAAACTTCTAGAACTATCATTTTAAAAATTTAACTAATCTATCATTCAACAGATTTTAAAAAATACTACTGCTTTCACGAAAAATATGAAGAGAAAAAAACACACTTTATATCCTGAAGCATAGATACAAAGCTCTAGTTTTACAAACGCGAATATAAAAGTTAAAGTTTTAAAAATTCTTAAAGTTTGCACACTTCGTTAAAAAGTTTGAAAAAATAAGAGTTTAAACTTCTTGAATGATCCATTTACAAATTTAAGAAATCAATCATTGACAAATTAAAAAAAAGTATATCACTTTCACAAAAAATATGAATTAAAAAAGAACCACCTTATCTCTTAAAACCCAAGTAGAAATACAAAATTCTAGTTTTATAAACACTTATACAAAAGTTAAAGTTTTGAAACTCATAAACATTTCCAATTTAGTATAAAGTTTATCGGAATAACTGTATAAAGTTCTTGGGAAAAAATTACAAATTTAAATAATCTATCATTTAAAGATTTAAAAAAATACTCTTTCTTTTACAAAAAATATGAAGAGAACCCCCCCCCCCACTTTATCTTCTGAAGCAGAGATACAAAGCTCTAGTTTTATAAAGGCGAATATAAAAGTTAAAGTCTGAAAAATTTTTAAAGTTTGAACACTTCGTTAAAAATTTCGAAAAATAGCTGTATAAACTTCTTGAATGATCAATTTACAAATTAAAGTAATCAATCATTCACACATTAAAAAAGGCTATATTACTTTCACAAAAAATATGAATTAAAAAGAAACCCCCTTATCTCTTAAAACCCAAGCAGAAATAGAAATCTCTAGTTTTATAAACACGAATATAAAAGGCAAAGTTTTAAAACTCTTAAGCATTTCAAATTTAGAATAAAGTTTCTCAAAAAATCTGTATAAACTTCTTAAATAGTCATTTTACAAATTTAAGTAATCTGTCATTTAAAGATTTAAAAAAATACTCTTTCTCTTACAAAAAATATGAAGAGACCCCCTCCCCACTTTATCTCCTGAAGCAGAGATACAAAGTTCTAGTTTTATATATGCGAATATAAAAGTTAAAGTTTGAAAAATTCTTAAAGTTTGCATACTTCATTAAAAAGTTTGAAAAATAAGTGCATAGACTTCGTGAATGATCCATTTACAAATTTAAGTAATCAATCATTCGCACATTAAAAAAAAGTACTATTATTTTCACACAAAAAAAACCTACCTTATCTCGCCAAACCCAAGAAGACCCAGAAAACTCGAGTCGATTCGAATCTCGGAGACCGCGCCGGAATATAACGAGGACCCAAGTTTTATGAGAGCAATCTCTTCGAGACACTCGAGCAGTTATTGGGCGACTGATGCAGCGAAAGTTTCGGCGGAGGCAGCAGAACTTATTAGGGAGGAAAAAGAAGGCGCTCTCGCTCCTCCCGCTGATGGCCGAGGGAGAATAGGAAGAGAATGTGCTCGGATTTCGGTCGTTCGTCGCAAGTTGTGTCGTTTGGAATAGAATCAGCGCTCCCTTACGGCTGAAAACCACCTTTCCGACATGCGCGGAAAATTGGGAAGACCGAAGCTGTTGCGCCTTCAACTATTGGAAGAGAGTTTTTAACTAGGAGGGGAGGGTGGGATGTTCGGAAGGTACGGCGAAGGATTAAAGTGGGAACGTTTTCGTGATAAATGTTTTTAGATTTCGGTGTTGATAGCAGAGGGTTAAATGCAGCGAGTTTCGGATCTATAGAGATGTCTGAGATTCTGCCCCACCTATAAATCTAAGTGAAATTAGTTAATTATTTTTGTCTAAGAAGCTATAAAACTACTGAAGGAATCCGTTTGTTATATATTTCAAAAAAGATATGTCATTTGATTATGAATGGAATCTATTTTTACTTTCTCGTGAAGTGAAATAAAAAATATGTTAATTGTCCGAAAATTCGAGTTTAAACTTTTAACAAATTCAAAAAGCATATTTTTTTTCTTCTGTCTAATGTGATGAAGATAACTCAAAAGTGTTTCGAATTCAATGTAGAAAATTTGACATATGACACTAAATATATGGTATGGTATCAAATTTGAAGATCTTTATCAAATTTTGATCAACATTCATTCTGAATGTTGGGCAGTCTCAATCTAAGTAAACGTGGTAATACTAAACGAATATAGTTTGATATATAAAATTCAGAACACATAGTTAGTATTCGAAGAGTACAAGTAACATTTAAATCTGAACGCATCAAAAGGTTGATTCTTCTTTTATGCTCTATTTTCACACGCACGTAATCGCTTAGCTTAAAAATGAAACTATTTAAATGTACGATATTTCATTATACGATTTTATGATTACTTTTAAAGTTGTATTGATAATTTGGATTTCAATTATTGAAAATTGAGAAATCAAAACAAGTTTTGGGAACTTGGGAATCAAAATTTGATTTTGGGTACTTATTGCCAAAAACCAGGAAGTATTCATTGAAAGGATTGCCAAAACTCACACTATTTTATACCTACATTGGTAACCCCAACGATTAAATCTGCTTATCCAGATTGCCACAATAGTAAGAAGAAGCTAAAGTTGAGTCAGGGCCCTCACCACCACGGCACAATTCTGTCTAAGGGAAGTAGACCCAGTCATCTATGGAAAGTAGCAGACGCTGACTATTTATATACCCACCAAGTTGCCAAAAACCAGTCACCTTACCAGAATCATATCTTACTCATTTCTGTAAATCTCTCTGTTAAGGAAAGATTTCATAAGCATGTAATTTACGTAAAAGATCAAAATTTCGTAACTATTTTTCCCCAATGTCATTTAACAAAGTTGCAGTTTTATCCAAGATCCACAATTTTATGCAAGAGGGAAGGGATGGCGGTTTTATTAGAGGGTATACGAGAAGTGTTATAGGATAATATGTTTTTTAAAGAGGATTTGGATGATCCCAAGAAAATAAAAGAAGTATAATTTCGTAATATAAGTTTTTACATACAATTTAGAATGCTATATGTAATAATTTGTAAATATTTCACTATGCTAATTTTTTGTTTTATGTATGTGTTCAATTTATGATTGTGCAATATTAATTCCCAATGTCTGAATTTAAACCGTCCACCTATAACATAAGAGTCATTCGTCTTTTGTTCTGATTTACCTTGTGATGTATGGCAACATCTAGTTAAGAAAGTGTAGTTTGTTTTAAATTAAAGTTTTGTAGTGAAAAGTGTAGTGTAAAATGATTAAAGTTTAGTTTGTTTTAAATTAAAGTTTTGTAGTGAAAAGTGTAGTGTAAAATGATTAAAGTTTAGTTTGTTTTAAATTAAAAGTAGTTTGTTTGTCCGTTAACAAAAATAGCTGTGATTATTAATACATTTTTTCGTAAATATATCATTCGTCTGGAGATCTTTCGAGAATTTGAGTGAATTGCAATTGGAAAGCGCCCGCAAAGATAATTTTTACTACAATTATTTACATTATATGTGTAAGAAAGTAAATTCTAGATAATATAAATATATAAAGTTGTGTATTGACGTGGATTTATTGTTACTTAATTTCACATAAGTAAACAATTGTAGAAAAAAATGGTTCTAATTATATAATACATCAATAAGAAATACATTTTCAATAATAGATTTGTATAGATGCTGAATTTTGTTTCCCTCTCTAATGACCTTATTATTGATACCATTTTCCCTGAAACGTGATTATTCTGTCAGGTATTTTTTACACATAATTCCTGTCTCTTGTAAGGATTCCATTTTTTTTTCTTACATCCATGGCCTTAATATGTTTCTATTATAGTTACATTTAGTGTGATTCCCATCTAAATGTCCCTATTTTTTATGCATCTATTGTTGCAGGTTTCTTTTCGTACATAGATACATATGTAGAAATTATTTCTCTTATTTGCTGCTTTGATTCTAATTTTGACTGGAATATTATATCTGAAATTACTGCTCCTTGCTGTAAATATTTTGACTTACATCAATGCTTGTACTGAATGATGGATCTATATCTTTGAATTCTTACTTTAAACATGCATCTTGCTATTTTTTTATTTATAATTTTTAAGAAGGTGAAATAAAGAAAATTATTTCATGACGTAATATTACGAGAAATTGCTACTTACTTGGAAAAAGATGTAAATAAATCTCTAAATGATAGAAAGTTTCTTAAAATGCAAGCATTCATATATTCATAGAAAGTAAAATTCCTCATAATTAACAAAATTACATTTGAAGAAACACTTTTGATAACTTTTGTTAAATATTTCAGTGTTAAGAAGACATTATTATGATTTATTTTTTCACTGTTTTAAGCTTTGAATTAATTATATGCTCAAAAGGAATGTAAAATATGTATTAATATGTTTTTTTTTAATTTCGATTACTTGTTTTTAACTTTTCGTGAACTTTCTATGCATTCCGAAATTTTTCAGGTTTTATGGTGAAATTTTATTTCCAAAAATCACATTTAATACTCCTGCTTACCTAATAGTTTGTATAAATACCTCTTAAAGATATTTTTGTCTCATATATTCATTACAGAATTATTTCTAGAATATTTTTAGCTTCCATTTTGTGATTAAATCTGCTATACTTATATTTGCCTTTACAGAATTAGTTTTTGATTATTTTGAAAAATGTTCCATAATAATAGTAGAAAAATATGAAATAAAAGATAAGAAATAAGAAATAATTTATAAATACGAAATATTTTTTGAAAATCCACTATTCGTGCTGTTAAATTACAATAATATAATTGTATGAATCGTCTTTATAGGATAAAACTTCAATAGTTAAGAATACTATACGGTTTATACATCATAGAATCAAGATTCCAATGCTCCAAGGATAGTATTGAAACTAAAATCTAAGAAATTTCAGGGATTTCTTTTTTAAAAAAATAAAGAATTTTTATAAAATATAGAATGTAATCCATATTATAGATAAGTTTCAGTGTACCGAAAAAGAAATTTTTAATATTTAGTTTTTACAGCTTAACTTTTTATTATTTCCATTACTTTAAATGTAAAGTTTGTGGCTATATTTAAAAAATATAATTACATTCTTTTATAACTATACTATTATTTATTGATGCGATAAGAAATGTCTAAGACAGAAGCTATTATTAGAGAGAGAAAAAATCGCTAGATTCAAGGAAATTTGTTTTAAAATGTGAATATACTATAAAGAGAAACGTTATCAAATACTTTCAGAAATGTAAGAACGATCCATTTATTAAATGCAATTTATAGTCTTAAGACATTTGCATCTTATTATTTCTAAATCTCTTATTAAAATTCAGAAATAATAACCTTTAAAAAATTCTTAATCGAATCAGCAGTTGTAAAAAATTTTCAATCTCTGATGTTTATGCAAAACTAAGGTCTTCATAATTTGAAAACTTTATTAATTCTAGTAAATTTATGGGTCTGGATTTGATAAATAAAAACCAAGTAAATATCTGTAAAATAAATACCAAAATTTGTGAGAATGCATTTGAATACTTCTATACAGTACATATAAATGCAGAATGTTACAATGTTCCAAAATAAGTTATTCTATAAAACTGAAATTCTTTTGTACTTCATTTGAATCTTTTTAAATTCCACACTCGTAGATGAATTTGATTGATCCTTGGAATTAACTAAATTAAGATTCCTGGGATATTTTTATTGTGCATCTAATATGTTTTATTTGCATCTATTGGGCTTTATAATAGAAATAACGAGATAAAACTAATTTACATTTTTCGATATAGCTGCAGAAAAAGGGCAAGAAAAAATATTTTCACACAATCTATCAGCTTTTCAACTAAATCAATTACGTTTAAATAAATTATTATTTAATTGATTTTCAATTAGTTAAAATAATTTCAACAAAATATATATCATTCTCTTTTTCAAAGTATTAAATGTATTTCACGGTTTGATCGCATTTATTTTTCACTTGCTTTTATCAAACACTAATATTGAGAGGCTTTTTTTAGGAATTTACATTTTCAGTTTTATTAATTTGAATATTAGTAAAAATTTTAATATGTGTTCGTATATGTTCTCCATTCAACATTGTCTTTTAATATTGTAGCAACTTCTTTAAATATTTGATCAAAATTGGTAACATATTTTAACATTTCCAAAACTGTAATACATCCAATTGGACGTATTATTTCTTACTGACGTTTTCACTTTTATTAAGTTGAATATATGTAACAATTTTAGTATGTGTTCGTATATATTCGCCATTCGACGTTGTCTTTTAATATTGTTGCAACTTTGTTAACTGTTTAATCAAATTTTGTTACACATTTTAATATTTCCAAAACTGTAATACATCCAATCGTACGTATTATTTCTTACCAATAGGACAAATCAATTTCATAGCTTTCCATGAAAAACAAATAATTTTTATGTTACATGAAAAATTGAGGACCTTTATTGCATTTTTATACATGTTTCCACATTGACTTAATGCCATACATTTTGAATTATAACAAAAAATATTATCTTTTTTTATTTTGATATTGTAACTAAAGATTTTTAACCTTATTTTTTCAACCTTATTATTTCTATTTCATTATATTTAAATTGCTCTCAACTTCCTTTGCTAATCATTATTGTCCTGTTAACATCCTTGGAAAGTTGGTTATAAAAATTTCAAATATCAAATCTGTGGAAATATAATGGACATAAAACCTGTGGGAAACAAACAAAAAAAACTTCGCAAAAAATTAATAAATATGTAAATCTATTTTTTTTCTAAATATATATTTATTTATTTCACTTTCTCATTCTTCAATACCCACATTGCATTTTACACATCCCAAATTCTTTACTAGCACAATAAATTAAATCTGTAGTGAATAAAATCAGTTTTTCTGTAGCAAGGAATATTAGGATATATACATATAATTTATTACATTTATTAAAGCAGAAAGCTAAAAGAGAGGGAGATCAAAGATCCATGTTGAGATCAAAGAGCTTTAGGCATTTTGTGAGGTTTTTACATCATTATAATAAAACCTTCTCTTAAAAGAGTCAGTATGATAATATAGCACAATGCTCCTCAAAAGATCATTTATATTATGCCAAATTCTAAAATGGCTGTTCCAAATAATCTTGAGATAAATTTGTGGCTTATAAAGTCGCTTATGAGAAATTTTTATATTAATAATTATTTCTTTTGAGGGTCTTAAAAGCTTTTAAAATGGTTTGATGTAAAAACTATATTTCATAGAAATGTACACGTTTTTTTTTTCCTTTTCTTACCCATAAATATTAGATGTTGTATCTATAATATATAAAGATTACACAAGCTAATATAATAGTATAGAGGCTAGCATAGAACATAACAATCATAGTTATTTAAATTATTCTTAAATGTTGAGTTTATAGAAAGAATGTGGAAATAAAGTAATATTAGTAAACTTCTCTATTTTTTTCAAGAATGAAATGACAATGATAATTAAAAAGCCTTAATGAAGTATTGCTATTATTTGGTTTCAAATGTAACAATGGAATTTAATTGATTTGGAATGAGAGAAAAGTTAAAATTCATAAAAAAAATTCTCAAGTAATCAAGACTAATTTACACCAAAGTGGTCTTAAACCTTTTATTACTTTATTATTGGTCCTCTTCCAAATGCATTTTAATAAAAATAATAGAAAACTTTAAGATTGATTTCATTTAGCGGACAATTAAGAGATTTCAAAAATGATCGTGCAAGAATCATTAAATGCCGATCAGTATGAAAAGGTTTAATTTTGGGGAGACTTTCTTTTGTAATAGCCATTTCCCTGTTTAATAGGAAGATGAGGAGGAAAGATAGTTATTGACCACTTTAATGGAAAATGAGGAGGAATTATAATTATTGACCTCTTTGTCGGAGACTGAGGTGGAAGGATAATTATTAACAAATTTGTGATAAATTACATCGAAGACAATCCCAGTTTTATAAATCGGTCATTGAAAGGATGGACAATACTAAAGACAGCAGCTGGCCATAATAAATCATGCCAGTGGTGGAGACAGGGCCTGTCTAAGGCAGGGGCATGCTGGGCAGTTGCCCCAGGTCTCCACATAAGTGAGGGCCCCCAAATGGAATATAAATATTATTTTACGTTTCTTTCTTCAATGAATGTTCTTCATTACTAAAGTAGGGACACAAAGGGGGCCCAAAAGAAGTTTTTGCCTTGGACCCTAACTATGCTTAGTCGGGCCCTGAGTGGCAATGTGATATTTTGCACGGAAGAAGAAATATGACATTACATAATTCTACATTAAATTATGACCGTGTGATCAGATGTTCACTAATAGAAGAAGAATATGTTAATGTTTCCATGGATGGACAAAAACTCTAATGCTGTATTGGAAGCACAATATTAGCAAAAAAAAACCCCATTCTATCGAGTATCGATCTACTTGTCCCCTCTATCCATATCGGAAAGCATTCGTTCATTGATTTTGCCTCGCCTGGAGACTTAAATCACCGGACCTCAAAATTAGAACACAAAGTAGGCAGAAAATTGCATGTCAAAGTTCAACAAATATGTGAACCTTTCAGGAATTCATTACAATGATATTTGTTTACATAGTTTCTAAATCAGTCACTCCATATGCAGAGCTTTAATCAGAAAGGTAAGGGAATTTCATTTTATTTCGCACTTTTAAGTATACATATCAATTCATGAAATCTGATATAAATGATGACGAAAATTAATCTTCATTATTTTGAGCAAAGAACTTGCGGATAATAATTACAAGCATATTTAAAACTAAAATTTCAGTAAATATATATAAAAATGAAAAAAAAATATTATTTATTATTTTTAAGGTTTACAGAAAATTATATTTTTAATTTTGATTACCATTCGAAAATTTAAATTTTCTCAAACATACTATTTTTTTAGGTAAACGAATATAATTTGTTTCTTAAAATTTTTTCTAGTTTAAAATATTTCTACCTTGCTTATTTAATTAATAAAAAGATCCAAATTCCACATTTTTCTTGAACATAAAATTGAAATTCTGCTTATAGAAAGGAATCCCGAGAAGATATTTAGAAATTTATTGTTACATATTGGTAGAAACTTAAACATCATAGTATTCGAAATAATTAAAAAAAAATTTTGACTTTATTTAAGGCCTGATTATGATAATAAATTATTTTCTACAAACCGAACACGTGCATATAACAAAAAATATTCTCCAGTTTACATAATAAACTTAACTGTTCTGTTGTTATTATTGATAAATATAGCAAATGCCTACGGATAAGCCCCTTGCTGATATAGCAGCAGCAGATTTAAGCCGAAAGGAGCGTCTCTTGTTTTTGAGGTAGCGCCAACTAGGGCCAAGAGCACGACTTAGCTACACACTCACCACATTTGTTTGCACAGCCCCTTTTTATGGGGGGGGGCACATTCACACATCTCTCAGATAGGACACAGAAAAACAACCCCGTCCAAACCGGGACTGGAACCAGGAACCCCCAGAACACGAAGAAGACACACTTTCCCTGTGCCAGAGAGACGGCATTTAGCGATTCTTATATTGTAATTCTTTAAACATTTGCCTCCAATGTCGTTGTTTGTTTTCTTTCCTTAGTGTATAATGAACATAGTTTTAGAAAATATATATTTAAAATCTTTATTGAAAAATATTTCTGATATCTTAGTATCAAAATATGTTTTAAATAAAGTTGAAATCATAATATATTGAATTTCGGAAGTAGAAAAATATTTTCAATCAGTTCTTGGAGGGAATTCAAGATACATTTGTCACTGATATCACATTTTTATGTTTCCTTTTATGCCAAGGAAATATGTAAAGGCAAGTAAATATATTAGAAAGAATATGATAGTTTTCAGTGGCATCGCTTTTTTGAAATTTAACCGCTTAGTAGCAACTTACGTTGATGTCTTCTTACGTTTTTGAATCTGAACCATTGCATCTTCATTCCAATCTTTATAACACTAAATACTAATAATAATACTAAATAATGGTGAATACTAAATAATAATGAAAAAAACTAGAAAAAGTACTGAAAAAATAAAATTCTTACATTCTTCTTCGTGGAATTGCAGCCATAAGTATTCTTTTCTATCATTAGAAATTTAAAATTCATACCAGAAGATACGTGTTTCTTAGGGAAATTCATCTCACAAACAATAATTATAACATTTCTTCGATGTACATGTACATAAGTGCATTAAATTTACGAGATCAAAAGGATAAGAAGCACTCTCTGATAATTAATTATAAATTACCTCTTCTGCAGAAAATAAATTTAATTAATACAAATAAGAATTTTTGTACAGTGTAGTTGTAGGTTTACTTTCAAAGTAGTGAAGCATTATTTTGATAAATTTTTAAAATAAGGCTGCATTCATGTTTAACTATATCAGATATACTAGACGTTTGTTGTTGATAAATTTTAATACTTATTAATATTTTTTCAATGATGCTCTCAATGATGCTTCTGCTGGAATATAATATAGGCTCTTTTTCTTGACCCTAACAGAACATTTTCACTTTTTTTATACCTAGCCTTTTGTTTTTTTGTCCCAGCTTTTTAAATTTTTTCTGACTGTTTTTATCTCTTTTCGCATCTGGTACACACATTTGTGGGATTTTTTTTTATTTTGATTAGTTAAGCCTTTGAAAACTAATTAAATTCTTTTTTTTATTTTAATTCTGAATTTTATTTACCAATATAACGTCATTTTTGCCATATATCTAATCATCATCAAACTACATCAGAATACTGCTCATATTCATCAGATATATTTATTTAATCAGAATTATGAACAACATACCTTCTAATTAAGAATTATTTTAGAAATTAACCCTCGAATCGGTCACGCACATTTTGACGTACTCTAAGATATCTTAAAAGTGCATTGCACAGATTTTAACGTAAAGTAAAGAACGACGCAAATTCGTTTAGCACGGATAATGTCATAGGGAGTATACATTCTTCGAATAGTATTCTTCCGAAGTATTTTAATGCATTTCTTTCCCCCTAAAAGTTTCCCAAACTTAATGAATTGGAGCGTAATTAATACAATGACTGCTTTACGGCCGTTTACGGATGTCACAGGATTTGAGGGCTCAAGGATTGCTTTAGGAATAAGGCATTGTATAGTCGGCGTTTGGGAGGAAAGACAGCTAGTTCAAAAAGAGAGGAACATGAATTGTTAACCATTGTGTGTCCCACAATGCTCTATGTTGGCTTAGAATAATATTGAATTTAGCTTCAATAGTATTTCATTCTTTTCAATTAAAACTAATAACTAATATAGCTTATGATCGGAATGTTGTTTTAAACATCGATTGAATTATTCCTCATAATGCAGTTTTAGTGCATCTCTTTTGTAAAACCGATTCGCTTTTACGACACATTACTAGTTTGTCATCCCTCTCTTTTCAGACGTTTCACACGTAGAATGAAACCACCCAGAGGATTTAGAAGATTATATATTGTAACGCCTTAATCCTGTCCGATCAAATAATAGGGATGTGTTTAAAGACAATATCATTATTTACACCCTTATATACATAAAAACAAATCGATATCACCTAAGTTAATTGGAATGATATTATTTACATCTCAATTAACTGTTAATCGTGAATAGTTTCTCGATTAATTTCGTAGAACAACCTCAAAGGAAAGTTAAAAGGCTGTTTGTCCAACAGGATACTACAGGGGTAGCTCAAGGGATCCACGAATAATCATCTGGTGGATCTTAACTCAGAAGCTCGATTCACTCGGAGCTTCTATCATCTCCTTCAAAATGACTCTCCTCTGAAGGTCTCGAAAATCCGAAGTCTCTATCCAAACAAACTCCCTCAGATCTTTCTCTCTCCCATTTCTCCTTCAAAATCTTGCATTTTATCTTATGTCAAAACATCACCTCTCATTTTCACATTGGTTCACTTGAGATTTCGATTAGCCAATAGCTATTCAGAAATATTCCCAGAGATCTACAGTTGAACATAAGAATGTTTGTTAATGATCTACCCTCTTAGTTGACCCTTCACAATAAAAAAGATTTACATCCGAAGTGTTTGACACTTTTTATCTCTTAAAGTATGATTTATTTCTTTTTAAGAACAAAAAATGCAAGTGTGGTCCCGCATCTGGCCTCGACTGAAATTCCAAATGATGCCATTAAGGAGGAGAATCCCATATCTGGTAGTCTGGAACTATTGCAAAGTGAGAGAGTCATACAGTTCACTTAATAGTTTACTGGATGTCTCTTAGGGAGGGCTAGTATCTTTATAATACATAGCATTGCTATTTAAAATTTTATATTATAAATGCACAATTGTAGCTAAATGTGAATTTAGCAAAGCATTAAAATTAATAGTAATTCTATCCTTTAATAAAAGATTACTGTTATATCTAAATTAATTAGCTAAAAGGGGTTTCAATGTGCTTTTTACATTAAAAAAGAATTCTTTATTGGAAAACATATTTACTCTTAGCATATTCCTGAAATATACACAAGTTTAAATTTTAGAGTATTGATTGAAGAAAAGTAATAAATGAGGTCGCCTTAGTCTTAAACAATATCAAGAAAATAATAATAGAAGCAGACCTTTGGACGCATGAAGCATATTTTCTCACTGAAATTCAAAGACATATTGTATGGAAAACATGTTCATTCAATGTAAGATTTCCTTTGTCAAAAATATGTCAATATGCCATTCACTTTAAGTATGCTTAAGAAAACACTTTTCGAATATAATTCATCCAAACCTATAAATCAAGTATTCTTTCCATAACTCCCTTGTCAATAATAACAGCCGATCGTGACCGGAATATATTAAGTGGGAAATATCTCGGGTGTAATGTCGGCAATTTATAAGTTAAATAGCATGCATTGTTAGTCAATCCTTTAAAACAGGGGTCTTGTCTTTGTTCTCATTATGATAGCCATTCGCCATTTAAGAATATTGAATGTTAAGACAATGCCTTTGCTCTGCTTAGTTTAGTTGTTGTTATCTGAAAGTTCCAAAGCGAAGTTATAAGTCCTGAAATTAACTCTTTATTCTTTTCATTGAGGGATGAAACCAGATAAATTATAAAGAAGTCCCGGGGCTTGCAGTTAACCTTTTACACCCGTTGCTAAAAATTTCTTTGGAAATGAAGCTGCAATGGTTGAGCTCAGTTCAGTTATATTAACGTCCTGTTTTGAATCTCTTGGGTCAGCACTCAAAATTTTGAGCCGTTGTCAAATGATGAGGATGCCAATTGAGCTGGTACCCTTTGCTTCTGTGTCACACTGGATAGAAGAGATTTATTACTGGTGCTACTCGTGGGACATGTTTACATGATGGAATTTGAACTTAAAACACATCGGTGCTAAAGCCACCAGTTCACTGTGACCCACAGACTATGATGAATGAGATGATGAATAAGGCGAGTAACTTTAAAACTAAATTAAAAGTTTTTATTTCAAGTCAAAGTAAGAACTATACTAAAGGTTATTGCCAACATTGGCTTTTATATATGCACAGATACAAAGTTACAGCTGAGATACACTGTTCTAACTAATATTTGAGTATAGTAAAGTTACAGTTGGAATTTTGCATTTCAAAATAGAAATAATTGAGGTAAATATTTTAATAATCAATTATTAATAAAATTCATAAAATAACTAATATTAAACTTACAAATTATAATTATATCCTTTACATGTTTTATTGTTTATTCGATCTTGATAAAATGTGGTATATAAATTCTTAAAAACAAGAAAATTATTTTTATCATTTAGATCATTTAAATTATTTTCATATAATAATAAAGCAAACAATAAGTCGAGGCTTTTGAGCAGTTTCGTAAATCATTTTCGAAAAGTCTATTGCAGGAGAACAAAATTGTAATTATTTCTACATTAACTTAGAATATTAAACATTTTCAGTCAATTGGCAAACATATAAAATGTATAGATTAAACAAATTAATTAAAAACTTATAAGCATTCTGCAACATTCTCAAGTTCAATGAAATAAAGAGAAAAGAATGAAAAATATCACTTTCTTCAAATATTTCACACATTAGTAGACTATATTCGGTCCACTGAAAAGATTGTTGCGATTTAATCTTGGATTAACCCTTCAGAGCGGAAAACAAGAAAATTTACTTATCTCTAAGTTCTCCAATGAACTAAATTGAAAAGTGTTCACAGAAGCGATACATAGTTCGATCTAGGCAACTTAGAGATTAAAGGATGAAGAAAATTGTTGCTGTGAGCGATGTGATTCATTTAATTTTCTTAGTTGCTATGGAAAATCCAAGACCGAAGCCGATAAATAATCAAAGCTCTTTTTTTGGTTCTTATCTTAAACGAATAATTTAGAAAGGTAAATTTTGATTGCCGGAAGTAACAATTTTTATTCGATACGCAGTTTTTAATTACTAATCGAATGTAACAAAGTAAAAATTTAAAGAGAATTAAGATACACAGCTTCGTTTAGATATAATTTATACTTGCTTTTCCATGTACAAAAGGAAGCAAATAGAGTAATATATATATATATATATATATATATATATATA
>JAOUZG010026841.1:1952178-1975488 GCA_026289955.1 Argiope argentata
TTTGACCAGACAGTATTCGACAATACTATCTGGTTCAATCAGATAAACAATGTTATAGATTAAAGCTCCACAGTCGACTCCAACTGAGTCGATTGTGGATCGTTATCCCCCTTCCGACTCTATCTGATTGAACCAGATAGTATTGTCGAATACTGTCTGGTCAAATATTTTTTTTGAATATGCAGCTCTAATAATTTCTAAACCAATTTGCAATTTGCGAATATTTTTTTATAAACTAAACTTTTTTCATATACAAAGAATTAAAATATACAAAGAATAAAAGGTCGGGTCATAAAATATCACTGATAATTACATTTATATTCAAGAAAAATGAAGTTTGATAAAAATAGTTATTTTTTATAAGATTTAAGATCTTCTTTTGAAGTATTTATTTTATAAATAAGATTTTATTTAATCCTTTTAATTATTTCAAATTGATTTAATTTTATTCCTGTATCTAGTGTCTAATTAAATTTCCGAACTTTTGAAAAGGAAAGGAATATATATATCCCTTAATTGTATCCCGATTAAATGTATTGATTTGGAAATATTTGTTAACTCAATTCATGTTTTACCTCCTATTATATTATTTCATCTACTATTTCTTTAATATATATATATATATATATATATATATATATATCTTTTCTCAGAAGATTTAAAGAGTTGTAAAGAAAATTTATTCTTATACTTGTTTGAACTTTAATCCATCATCTTCATCTCAGATCTGTTATGATTAATCCAATTAAAAAATTGGAAATTTGAGAGATAAAAACGCTTGAAAAATTCTTGTTTGTTCTTCATAATGCCACATTTTAAATGTAAACCTTTCTTGATTTATTTTAATTACTTTCTTAAAAACAAGTTGAAATATGTCTGTTTATATACAATAATATCTAAAATTATTTCTTTATTTCATGATCGAACAATTCACATTAATTTTGATGTGCAAAAGAAATCACAATTGTGAAATATTTGTTGGAAAATACAAATGCTTTTAGAAAATGAAATCAAGCATCAACCGCTACTCAGAAACGTGGTATCTATGAAAATGCATGGAAGTTATGATAAAATCTCATTAAAAGTCTTAAAAATAACTTGCTCTCTAACTTAATATTGCACTTTTAACTTCGCAGTTAATAATTGATTTTTTTGAAAATATAAAGTTAGTTATATTATTAATTTTTTTACTTGCATTATTATAATAAATAAACAACGCAGAATTAATAATATTAAGCTAAATAAATCACAGTAAAACTTCATGTAAGTTTTTTTATGTCTTAGTTTTTTTAAGTCATGACTTCATGTTTTAGTTTTTACAAGTTTTTAAAAGTCTGTAATTTTTATTAGCATTTTATTTACATTGTAATTTTTATTTGCATAAAAAACGGGTTTACCATTATAAATATAAACGTAAAGCGATTTAAAGGATTAAAATTATTATTTTTTACTTTAGATGAAAGTCATGAAATTCCGTTAATACTGAAAGAATAATCAACATTTTCCCCACTTTGTCTGCTGATACATAATCTTGTTATCTACATATAAGCAATTCTTTAAGGAAGCAAATTCTCGTTAATCTCCTTTTATATCTATGTAAGAGCAATTCAGTTTCAAGTGGTAGCTACAGTCTTCTGTTTGAATGATTCAGTGCTTAAACAAACGCTATAACGTAAAATAAATTATAGTTAAGAGAGTAACAAAGTTTTTCTTAACTTAGAATATGTTTTTAATAACAGTAACATAAGAGTTACTAAAATTGAACTTAGTAAATGTATTTAATGACAATATAAAATTAAAGAAATAGTATTTAAAAATGAGCAAAAGAAATATATAAATTATTTTTCGGTTTTATATACGATGACATGTGATTCATTAGTGATAATAGTGTAAACTGACTGTGAAATTCTTTCTTTTTTAATATTTATAACTACGAGATACTCTAAAATTTGAACTTTTACTCTGCATTGTAACTTTTAAACATAAATTGGGTATCAAAAAGAAATAAATATCTTTTGATATCCCCTAATTATTACCTTAAATATGCAGTAAAGCTATTCTTATCTGAAAATTAAGGATTTAAATATCTATAAAGTATATTATTTTGGCATTCAAACGATCAAACCATTTTGAAAATTCCATCATCTGAAATTTTCTAAGATTGTCCAAAAAATCCTTTCCAGTTTGTGTTGTGAAAGCAAGAATTCTTATCTTTCTCTATACAAAGATTTAATGCACACACTTTTGTTATCGATATGAAAGTAATTCTTTAGGGTTGAAAAGAAAGAATATTTTGCGATCCAGGCATACATTATGTCTCAGCTCCAGGTGGTCGCAGTGGTCTTCCACCTGAACGGCTCTGAACTACCATAAAGCTTTCATTTAATGTCTTATGAGCAACGAAATAACGCTTTTCATACCTTTTGGGGCTCTAAAAGGAATATGGTGGAAAGAATAAAAGCCGAAGTCACGTATAAGGAGCATTTCTGTTTCCTTACATTAATTTGTGCTTTTATTCTCTTCCTGATGGTTTAACATTCTGAAAATGGAAGAAACCTTCTTTCCTTGTCTATTTATACGAAGTAATAGGCAAACAAAAGAAATGTATTATTCAAGATATAATCAATTTTGATACAAGCGAAAAATTTTTAAATCTTTTTTTAAATTCTATTTACGGATTTCTTAGATAGGTAAAAAAAACTTCAGCTTCTAAAAAAACTTCTTTAATAAACCGTCAATTTTTAAAACTTGTATTCGATAATTGTTAAAATTCTACAGTTCAAATATTATTCTCCAAGGAAGCAGGATTTAAGGAAGGATAAATTAGAATGTTTCTCATTATTTTTCATATATCTCTTTTAAGAGGTATTTTTAAATTATTTTTACCATCAAAATTAATTTTGAAATATCATTTTATTAGAAATTGAAATCATATCTCTTTTATTGAGCACTTTATTCAAATGGTCTGAAATTATATTTCTGAAATTGAGAAAATTAAATTGGGCAGCGAAAATTATATATTTCTAGTTGCATTTTAAATAAGGCTTTGAAATGAAGAGTAGGTCTTCTAAAAATAGAGTATCACTTACCGATTCATTTTGCTGTGATTGTATAAAGACACAATGCGCATTAATTTCTAAGATTTAAAAGAAATTTTAGCACTATAACTTTTTTAGAATTTATTTCATAATATAGATTCATAAAAAGGAAGATTTAAAAACTAAATCTGTTACAAATTTGATCCAATAAATAGGAGCTAAGAATACAGTTTAAAGTCTTGAAAACTTTGAAAGAACTTAGACACAGTGTTTAAGAGAAGT
Organism: Argiope argentata; assembly: GCA_026289955.1. Taxonomy (NCBI): domain Eukaryota; kingdom Metazoa; phylum Arthropoda; class Arachnida; order Araneae; family Araneidae; genus Argiope; species Argiope argentata. The sequence continues at coordinate 1,955,499 of JAOUZG010026841.1, forward strand.
AAAAATTCGAAGCCATTAAATCTTTATACGAATATATTTTTTTAAGTGCTTAATAGTTGCCATTATTTTTCTATTCATTAAAGTTATTTTCAGAAATAGATTTTTAAACATAATTCATTAATTTTTCAGAATTATTTTGTTAAAAATAAATTTTTGAAACTGTTTTCGTAATTTAATGATGTGAAATTAAATGAATTCCTAAACTTTTAAAGGATGTTTAATTAAATGCATAATCTAATGGTTTTTTATCCTTTTAATTGCCAGAAACTTTTTAAAACATTTTTAAATGAAATATTTAATTGTTTCGAAATTGTTCTTTTAAAATCCTTTAATTGCATCAGGTTTACTTGTGCTCTTCTTAGTTTAATTAGGATTTTAATTTAAAATGAAATGCTTGCTAAATTTTGATATTTTTCCATGATAAACAACATTTAAGATATGGAAGTTTTTCAATAAATTATTATATTTTTATCAAAATGACATACCTTTACTTTTGTAAATTGAGTTTTTAAATAATCTTACAAAATCATGTTATTATAAAAGAAAAATACTTACAGTAAAATCTTTGATTATTTTCTTTCTTTTCTTGTGTTCCCTAAAGCTCTTTTCTGATAATTTCCGAATCGCTGATAATTTCTTTGGACGATTAGTTCCCTTATGTTACTTAACATTATAGGATTCAATTTTATTTTATTCTTTACTATAGGATTCAATTTTATTTTATTCTTTACTATAGTCTTCATTTCCCATATTTACTATAATCATATGTTTCCAATGATAATATATACATATATGAAGAATGAATTAATAAATTTAATAAGATTGTAATAGTAGTTGGTTGAAATAAAAATTTTAGTAAAAAATTGATTTAGTAAATAATTTTTTGAATAATTCTTTATAAATATATAATTGATAAATTTAATAGTTTAATAAAAAATAATTTTATTCTAAAATTTATTTAATTTTAAATCCCCCATCTCTATTATTTCTTTATATTTCTATAATACAAGATAATACAAATTAGTATATTCTTGTAATATAGAAATTACACACACTAATATTTAATTAGTGTAACTCATTCTCAAAATCAAAATGAGGATAGTAAAAAAACTGTTCTATTATTTCAAAGAGGAAGTAATTAAAAAGATCAAATTAAAAACAAATACAAGTATATTTTATAAAATCCACAATACTAAGAAACTAGCTTTATTCATTCTCAAAATGAAAATGATGATTATGTTAAACTGTTTTATTAGTTCAGAAAAGAACTAGGTAAATAGAACAAATTAAAAAACAAGTACACGTTTATTTTATAACGCACTTATTACTAGGAAATTAGGGTAATTCATTTTGAAAATGAAAATCATGATTATAAAGAAACTGTTTTATTATTTCAGACAGAAAGTAAGAAAGAAGATCAAATTAAAAACAAGTATAAGTTGATTTTATAACAAACCTCCGCATGAAAATTAGATTTCTACTACAGTGCGTACGGCTGGCAACAGTCTGATTAAAATTTAAATTTAGTTTATTGCTATCTTGAGAATTTGTTCTCAAGTTAATTAACTTTTCCTAATCCCTTACTAAGTCTTAATGTAAAGGCCAACATTTTGAATTGTATTTGTTTTTCAACTAGTTTTGTATTTTCTCCTTTTCTGCTAATAATATTATTTACTGAGCATAAAAATAATTTACGAAAAAAAAACCTTGTGCCGGATAAAATTAAATATCTTGTTTCATTCTTTGCTATTATTTTTATTCTATAATCCTGGAGTTACATCAAATTCAAGAAATACCTGATATCGAATTCCTTTAATTTATTTTAAGCAAGAAAATCTATACTACTATTATAAATGTGAAAGTTTGGATGGATGGATGATGTTAGTCAATCACGCCAGAAAAGCTGAATGAAATTGGATGAAATTTATTACAGATATAGATTATAGTCTAGAATAAGATATAGGCTATTATTGATTCCTATTAAGCTAGTAGTTAATGTTTTATTAATTCAAAACTGACTTTCCTCACGAAAGTCCTCATTTTCCCAGCTTCAAATGAGTAAGAACTCAGTTTTTCCCCATACTAATGAAGTTAGTCTTAATAGGTTTTAGACCGATTATTTCAAACGATTTTAATTATTTTCTTAATGTTTCATACACTTAAAATTTTAAAAAAATGCCAATTAATCGATTTTCTAGATTTATTTTAAACTACTTTTGAATTAAAATAAAACAGCATAAAGGAAATTAAAAATTTCCGTGTAGAAAATTCATGAATTTGCGTTGCCCCAATCAGCGTCCGACTACCAGTTCTCACATATATTCATCAAAATTTCAACACATACAAAGTAGCGGATAAAAGCTAGTATTCTATAATCATGAAGTTATATCACATTCAAGAAATACCTATTACCAAATTTATTTGATTTATTTTAAACAATAAAAAATATCATTTTAAGAATCATTTACCTATTTTTATCAAACGTGTGTCTCATAGAATCTGACTTGATTAAAGCATCAACAGTGGCATAATTGAATGTGTTTATACGGACAGTTAGATTTTAAAGGTAAAATAAATTTCCTTAGTAAATATGCGTTTATATAATATATACCATTAATATATCACAATGTTTATATAGCTCAAAATATTAATAATAATAATGTGGAAAGTTTTCCAAAACCAATCTATACTTTTTTTATAAATAAAAATTAATTAAAAAAATTTAAACAATAATTTTATTTTTTAATTCGAAGAAATCATAAGTGTTTAGTTCAGTTTTCTTACTTTTCTTCTACGATTCAATATCATCAACCTTAGAGTAAAATTCTTTCCTTTAAGATAAAAGTGGCTCTACAACGCCATGTCAATAAGACAAAATAAATGAAAAACAATATAAAATACAAAACATAAAAAAATAAGATAATTAAAAAGAGTCTCAAGCATATGCTTTGATTTTTTGATCAATAAATTTGTATTTAAAGTATATAATATTTTAAAATTGGTTTCTTAAGTTTGCAGTTTATAATTTCTAAAATAATAACATAGATTAAACATTATCCATGTAGAAATATTATATATATAGGAATATATTGTCTGTGACAGGAAACAAAAGATATATTTTAAATAAGAACATATAAATGGAATACATTTATGCCATTCGCAATAATCAAAAAAGGACGTGCTTCTTTCTTCAGTTTTACATTGGGAGCTTGTATGAATGTGCACGTAAGAACATTTATACAAGCTCCCAATGTAAAACTGAAGATATATCTAGCAAGAGGATGTACGGGCGCTTAAAAGTATATCTATAAGGAATTCATTTTGAATTGCGTAGGTGGAAAATTTTGAAAAAAAGTTTCCCGGCTACGTAAAAAAATGAATCCTTGAAAAAATTTTTCCACCTACGTAAAAAAAAACGAAATCTTGAAAAAAAATTTCCCACCTTTCAAAAAGTTTCAGCAGACACTGAAACTTTTTTTCCAGTCTACTGAAAAATTTGAAAAAAAATCCCCCTTTATTTACGTTTGGTTTAAATTCAACATTTAATTCAAGCATACCAATAAATAAATAAAAAATAAATAATTGTAATGTCACACCCAAATTGCCAAATTTTATGAACAATTTCAAGAAATATTAAAAACACATATAAGTATACATAAATATAGAAACAATATAATAAATGTAACTAAAAATTTAATAATGGAGTATCTTAGAAACCAAAAAAGAATATATGTTATTAGAAAAGATGAATTAGAATATAAAGTGGTAGACACAATACTGTACCAAAAATGAACACATATAAAAATATAGAAAGAATCAGCAAATTCTTTTTTTCCAAAAATGCTTTGAAAAATCAATGTCGAAATAAGGAAAAATTGTTGCAAAGCAGAAATTCAAAATACAGGGTTAACGAGAATTAAGTTACCCATTTCAGATGGCTCTAAAATGCGTTCTATTGGTCCAAAAAAGATAAATGTTGAACTACAGATTATTGAGGTAATGCGCTTTACATTTATTAAATGTAAAGCGCATAATCATGAAAATTATTTATTAAATAGATTTATTATTTAATAAATAATTATAAATAGATTTATTATTTATTTATTAAATAGAAAAATAGTATAAAACATACTGAGCACATACGAGAGCAAATCAAAAAGTCTTTGCGCCTATTTTTTATTCACCAAAAACAGGTACATACAGATATTTACAACTATACGTAGTGTATTACGTACCTTACATTATTTCTCCACATAGCCACCACACCGGTTCAAACATTTGTCCCATCGCAGCACTAAATTAAAGATCCCCCTGCGGTAGAATTTTTCCAGCTGCCTGTGGAACCATCGTCGGACTGCGTTCTTGGCTTCTTCGTCAAAAGTGAATCTCTGTCCTGCCAGAAACTTCTTCAGTGGATCGAAAATGTGAAAATCACTAGAGGCAAGGTCTGGACTGCAAGGTGGGTGTTCCAGATTATCACAGTGAGCGCTCATTCTTATACAAATCTTCACGACCTTTTTGAAATTCACGACACCGCCATTGAACATTTCTCAAAGAGAGACATTTTTCCCCGTACGTGGGGTGCATTTCCCTGTGAAGTGCTGCGAGCGTCTGTCCCTTGCTCCATAGAAAACGAATAGCACTTCTCTGCTTATAAGCTGCTGATGTCTGAAAAACCGCCATCTTAAATGACTGATAACAGCACCACTCATTGGCAGATACGGCTGGCAAGGTTCAAGGAACGTTCACTGTTGGGAATGTATATTTTTGCTTTATATTCATAGCTGTGTTTTGGCTTAAAAAATAGCACAGAGACTTTTTTATTTGCCCTCGAACATTAAGTGGCATGAGTAAAAAGAGTTAGATTTTTGATTTGTTAGTTATCTCTTCAAAGAAATATGGCCCATTGATAAAGGTATCTAAAAAACCACACCATGCAATCACTTTTTCAGGATGCTATGGATATTCCTGGATACCATGAGGACGTTCCTCTGTCCAGATCCTGCAGTTGTTGAGTTTACTTGCCCATTGTGGCAAAAGTGGCCATGTTGTATCGGCCACCATTCGAGAAAGGAGCTGAAGTGTAAATTTTGCAACCGTCTATGTCCCCGTGCTATTACAATTACACATATTTGATTTTTTTTATAGAAAAAATTGTAAATTCTAGCATAAAATCTTTCTTACAGATGCATACTTCAACGAGCTCAGTCGGGACATTCTCGACGCTGACAGACGGGAGTTTTTTACATCTTATACCTGGATGATTGGCAGGTTGTCCAGTATTTTTCTAATTTCTGCATCATCTTACGTGGAGCATCTGGCAACCTTATCCTCTTTGTATCTGCTTCTTACGTCGAAACACCTTTAGAGCTGAGTTTTGGTGGATACTGGAAGAGAAATTTCACCAGTAGCGCTTTTTCTCAGAACGTTGACATAGCAAACAGCGAAGAAATTAATGTTCCTGCAGAATCCGACTTCTTTTTATCTAAAGAAAAACACTAATAGACATGTGCTGTAACTAAAATTATGTTTCACATTTTCAATGTGTGCAAACAAAAGCCATTTTAGTTACTGCACCATTTATTGGCGACTTTTTGCACTTATTATGTTTAATCAATACATATAAACTGCATCATCTGAATATTTTGTAGTTCAAAATTTATCTTATTTGGACCAATAGAGCACATTTTAGACTCCTTTGTAGTGGATAATTCATTTCTTGCTAATTTGTGTAATTAAAAGAAAAGTTGTTGTTGTTACTTATAGCACTTGCCATTGATAAGCCCCGCTGATACACCAGCAGATTTTAAGCCGGAACTATACGTCTCTTGTTTTACAAGTAACGCCATCTAGGGCCAAGAGTACGACTTAGCTACACACACATCACAGCCCTTTTTAGGGGGAGGACTACATTCACGCAAATTCATTCATTCATCTCAGATCGTAATTTAGACCTGGAACAGAAAACGATCACCCCTGAACCAGAACCCCCAGTGATATTATTCTCGGTATGGATGACTCTGCGACCACGAACAGATTTAACGAGTGCCAATCGCCACTCACTTGGGGAATCTTTAGGCCGGTGAGCTTCGAACCCCTTAATCTAAGGAGTACGAGTCCCTACGCTCTACCAACCAGGCCATCCCAGCCTTTACTTTATAGAAGAAAAGTACTTTATTGACTAATTAAATCTAAATGAAAATAGAATGTGAATAAAAATGCATGTCACAATGGAAAGGGAAAATGTCGAATTCACAATATAAATGAAGACAGAATGTTTACAGTGTATCAAGTAACGAGACAGCAGCATGTTTGTGAGGTAGCAAATAGTGTCTTAAAATTTTTTGTGTCTGTGATAAAAATAATTATACAAGAATTATATGAATAAAGGAAAGCTATAAATTGAAAATGTTAGAATAAAATAATTATAAATAAAAGCTGACAAAAAGTTTGAAAAAAATCTTATAATTTAGTCCATTGAATTGTTTTGAAATAAATAACGAATTCAAAATATTATGACGGAAACGCATTGTAATTTAAAATTCGAAATTCTAATCAGAATATTTATTTTCGGTAATGAATAATAGAACTTCTTCTTTGACGGAAATTAAAAGTTATATTGGAAATTTTTAATTGCATCAGTATCGGTCAGATGCACATATTTATATTTACATTTGAAAACCATTAATTAAAGACTCTAAGTTAAATGTAAAGATAACATTTATAACAAGTTTACCTTTTGAGTTTTTTATTTACCTTTTTATTAAGTTTGTTTTGTTGCATAATTTTTATAAAAAATATTTTTTGATTTATAAAAGCGTTTTTTAAGTAAGTTTTTTTTAAAAAAATCGAATACATAAATTTATTATAATATTAATATATTTTTTTTATTATTTTCCATATTAAAATACTACTGTCCTCTTTAAAATATTTGAAGTATTTATCTTTCTACTCTTGTTAAAACAAATATTTGCTTATCCGATTTCTTCTGAAAATTGCACTTCTAAAAGAAATAGTGAATCGATTTTTTTTATTTTTAAAATGCTTTTCTGATGCATAATATTTTAATCTCTGATTTATAAAAAAATTATCCATATAATTTTAATTTCCTCTCACAAATGCTACAAACATTTTCCAAGTTCCTTTTTACATATTGATGTAATCATATATTTTTAGAGAACAATATGGAACTGTTCGTAAAATTCGAATTTTCGTAAAAATTTCTTCTTTGAGCTTAATTAATTTTATATTAAACAATTACAACCATATACTAGGTTAAAAAATAGTTTGAAGTAAGGAATGAATAAATTAATCTGAAACATCTTTAGTCCACTGAAGGCTATCGAATTTACTAACTGCAATATCATGGACTGACTGGAAGACAGGTTGCGAATGATAAATGCAAAGTAATCTAAGATATTGCAAGAACTAATGGGGAAGCCAGGGTATAAAAAATATTTACAGAAACTAGTTATGATAGCGGATATAATAAGGTAATGATGGAGTACATAATTTTAATAGCTACATAATATCAAACAAATACTCAAAATTATTTCAAATACAACTCCTTAATTCCGTTAATTATTATTTAATTTTTATGGAAAAATATGAAAAGTTTTGGTTATATTTTTAATTATGTAAAATAAATTATTTAAACCAGTGGGAATGGTTTTCCTTTAATTTTAATCGCTTACTCTAAAATAAATTTTTCATGCTAATGAACATCTTATATGATACTGGTTTACAATGTTGACAAAATATTAAACTTTGGCATGGTTGTAGCATTTTTATTGAATCTATAGTGTCAGCCTTGACGAATTATTTGGTTATTAATCACTGACATACCTGAATAATATCAAAAAATTGAATTTATGTTTTAAACATCTTTTTATGAACAATTTGAAGCAATAATTAATAAAAAAAACACTATTGTAACATCAATATGTAACATAATGGCGTACTAAATTTGATATATTTAAGTAATTGCTTTTTCGAATCATTTATTTCGAACGATAGAGACCGGCATACAATCAACCCCTAATTGAATCTCTTTAATAATTTCACAGATGTCTTTACATTAGATGTTAATTCTGCTCTAAGGTGTTAAATAGTGTTATAATTACCGAATTTACTTATACTCATACAGGCCAGCAGACTGAATAATTTTGAGCAAATTTTACTCAAATTTGATGTAAAGAGTGTATACTCAATTTTAAATGACTAGATGTGTTGTCCTATACAGACTAAAATTTTCCAAATATGATATTATTGAAATATGATATTATTCTTATATTGAAATGAGGCGATTCGTCAGATTCACAAGTTTGATTTTTTTTTATGACTGTTGTACTTTTTCTATATGCCGTAAGTAAAAATTGACAAGTTGCAAAAATCAAAATACTCAAACCTTTAAATAGAAATTCAACAAACAAGTTGTTTATTTTAGATACTCGTTGTGATTACAATGTTGTTGAATAAGTAGTTCAGCAACATTGCTTAACTTAAGATAAACGTCTCCAATATTGAGATCTAAATAATTTAAATGAGAAGTTTAGCTCAAAATAGTTTCCACTTTAACAATACCATTTCATATTAAATTTTGGCCTTATAATCTTAATGGCTAGGGATAAAAGGATTCGAAATCATTTCAAATTTTCATGCTGTAATTATTATACAATGATTATGCAACAAATTCACGCTAATGAAGAGATGGTTTCACACGAAACATTTTCGTTCGACTGAGAATAAAGGTAGCAAGATTGATTTAAACTTAAACAAATGAATACGTAAATCAAAAGCAGTTTCATATTCTTATTCTTTAGTAAGTTGAAATTCTTCAATTAATATTAAAACAAAGATTATAATTAAAAATTAATTCATTTCGCGAAGAAGCTCTGCATATTTAAAGAATAATTGTATATTCCGGAAAGTCAGAACATTTCAGATAGAAATGCTGAAGCATTACTTCCCTGGGTAATAAATAAAGATATATCAGCTTTTGTAATAATGATTGGCATATATAAAGTAAGATTTGAATTTCTACTAAGAAAGGGATTTCATTAAGTTTGAATTTACTAATAAAAGATCTAAAGGAAATATGGAAGTTCAAACTTCACTCTAATATTTTTGTAGATATATTTTTAAAAAATATTTGAAACTCATGTTACTAAGTTATAGATTTTAAATTTTAAAGTAACTAATATGTGGTCAGCATTCCTATTTCGGGTAAATAGCTAACAAATACTTCATATTGGTGACAAATTATCACTGTTTAGAAGCGTTATGAATTTACGTGCATGTATGGAATTTGCAGTTGATTTTTACAAGCATTAAAGTGTATTTGTAAAAATATCATTTATTTATAAAATTATTCTTACTTTTATTATTTATTAGTTTTAAATATAGATTTGCAATGAAAATAAACTTATTTCTCTTTCTATTTATTATAAAAAGTTTGAAGACTTTTTAATATCAAATAGGGCAAAATAATCCAAGATTGTTTTTAAATAACACATTTATTAATATTATAAAAACACAAGCTGCACTTATTACTTTTCTATGCTTAAACTTAAGGTATGTTATTTATTTGAATTATATCAACCATTTTTATTCCATATCCGTTATTTGGTTACTCTCTGAATGGAACATAAATAAATTAGAACAGGTAATTAAATTTTGCATATAATAAAATACTTTGTCATTTCAATAATTATGCAGCAACAGGAACTGAAGAAAAAAATTATAATTCCGTATTCATAATTAATAAATTAAATCAAAATACAATAATTTTAATTGTATAGTAAAATAATTAAATTAATACATTAAGGAAGAATTTAAATGATCATATGAAAGAATATTAATCAGAAAGATATTTATCAATTTCTATCCTCAAGATAATATATTTAGTCTAGCTTTCGATATTTTTGCCTTTCCTTACGTTCTGATGTAATTGCTGTACCAGTAAAGAGCCAGGTTATATCTTTTTTCCGTGTACGTAATCTGTTTCATGCTCTAATACCTGATCTTATTATTGGCTTGTCTTAATCAGTCATCTAACGTGCGATGAGGAGTTTAACAGCTATTGAGGGAAATAAAAAAAAATAACAAATCTGCTGGCAGCGGGAAAAGTAACTACAGCCATCTTCTAATCATGTTTAACATTTAGAAAATAAATTGCGTTTTTGAATTGAATAAGCCTGTTTCAAATTGAATATATATATATATATATATATATATATATATATATTCAGGTATATATGATGTGTTACAGCAAAACGTTATTTCCGGTTATTCAGTATATGGAATATACAATAGCACTTATGGATAATCAATTTCTTTCTTAATCATCCCACAAGGGTTTCGCCTTTGACTCTATTTAAAAGAGAAATTTTTAAAAAGAGCCGCATTTCCTTGGATTACTTTTAAAAATATGAAACTCGTAACAATAAGGAGCTCTAGCCATGATGAAAATTAAAGACACCATAAATAGGAATTTCACTAATTTCCTTTTCTGTTTCTTGTATACTTAATATTTATGTGACAATATTTTTAACTCTAATCTCAATTGAAATTAATTTCTGAATTTTTTTTCATAATTTAAACTATAGTAACTTCATTCTAAATTGTTTTATTATCTATTGGTCCTTTCCACTTTTCCCATTTAATAAATCAAATAAAATGTTATAAAGATAATACGATTCTAGACGTGCCGAGTGGATTTATAATAAACCACTGGTGTGAGAAAATCATTTTAGAAAATTCTTGCCTTTCTCTTGTCAAGGTCACATGTGTAAGAATTCCTTTTATTATCATAAATCTACACGTACGTCATTTATCTATTATTTAAGACCAGAGATAATTGTTTTCTTCCTTATTTACCTTTTTAATACCTTGTTGCGTTTTGTGTGCATAATGGATGTACTTTTTGCACCGCGCTGCAGGAATATAACGAAATTAAAAAGTCCACATGGGTTTTCTATATGATTTTGGTTACGATTCTTCATTCTACTACAAAACAATTATGGGTTGCGTTGCATATGTATAGGAAGAAACTATAAACATCATAAAATTTGAGCACATTTCAGTATTATAAGTGTCTATATATCATTACTATAATTAATATGCACTTTAACATAGAAACGGAAAATAGATATCTGGAATTATGATCAAATTTTTAGATGTCTGTCACATTTTGAACAAAATTTATTCTGATTAGCTTTTCAAAAAGAAGCGGAGTTAATAACTACAAATCTTAAAAATACAGATCTATAAAATTTGATACACACATCTGAAATATAAATAATTTTGTATCCGATCCGTTAATCAGTTGACTATTGTCTGTCTGTATTTTTGTATGAATGTAAAAGCAATTATTTAAAGCAAGGAAATTCTTTATGTTATCTTGAGGTAGTAACTGTACTTTTGTGTAATTTTGACGACGATCTATTGGAAAATTGTGCTCAAAGTATATATTATCCCGATAGATTCAAATAAAATGGTAGATTCCAGTCAAATATCTATATTTTGAAGTAATCTTTCACCAAAGCTGTGTAAAGTACTCGCGGTCTTATCCAAATCCACAATATTGCGTCTTGTAAGATAATTAAGACCCTTTTTGGTGAGTAAGCTAAAACATTTTGGGTATACCATTCCCTCTGGTTTATTTTCAGATAGTAATTTAAATTTTCCCTTTGATTCCTTAATAATTAAAAAAATGTAGGAATCTTTTTATTGCTCTTATATCTTAATTTGCATTTGCATAATTTGCATTTCGAGACTTAGGATTTTATCATAGTATCATACTTGATTTTTAGTTAATAGAATTATAAATATTCTTGTTTTATTATTTAAAGTGTGTTATTTTATCTAAATATAGACATTAAGCTATTAAACCCCACCTAAACCAAGCCATCCACAGGTTTATTGCTCTGATGTTTAATTGCTCTATATAAACTTATTTTCCTGAAATGAAAAATTGAAATATGAAGAATATTGAAGGTATTCTAATCCGAAGGTGGAAAGCTATCATCACTTTATATCACTAAGATAAAAAAATGAATAAACCAGATTGAGTTTTATTAATATTTACTTTTGATTAGTAAATATCAGTTAAGTTATTCAATAAGGGCTATTAAATATTATCAAAATAGTTAGGCCATTTCTTTCAAATATTAAACCGTATAGAGCATGCCTATGAGAAACAAATTAATTAAAATTAACTAATCGTGTATTCACGCCAAGAATGACATTCGTTACATTCTAAAATACTTTTCTAAAATAAGTAAGTAATATAATTAAGTTATGGTTAAGAATTTTTAATTATTTCTAGACTTTCATTTCGATCTATATGTGAAAATATGTTAGTGATCTTTTGTTTCATTAAATTAGCTCAATAAAAATAAATTCGTTATCTTTTTGAAAGAGTTTCTATTATATCCCTGATAAACAGCATAACAATACAAATTCAAGAGATTCTCAGGTAAACATTTATTTAACAACAACTTATTCAATTGTGAGCCAAAATAAATATCTTCTTCTATCTAAGCCAAAATAAATGCATTCTTGTGAATATTATTGTTTTGAAGGGTTCTTGAAAGGTCACAGTTTGCAATAGTATTTATAATTTATGCTTTCATAAACATTCTGGGCAAATAAGATTCTTTTAATATAACAAACAGTTACTTTTGATGTAAACTAAATCGAGTTTTGATGCATCAATTTATTATCTTCTGAATAATTAAAATTTACTTTTAATTAAAATTTACTTTTAATTAAAATTTACTTTTAATTCATAAAATATCATAAATAATGGACTTTTGATAAATATATAAGTTAGTGTAATTTTAACAGCAAAACTTTTAAAAAGACTAAAAAATGTACCTTAACAAATGTACCTTAAAAGAAAGACGAAATGTACCTTTAACATGTACCTTTAACATGTACCTTAAAAGAAAGAAGAAATGTACCTTTAACAATTATTTCAAATTCTTAATTAACAGGTAATTTAAATCCTTAAGTACGAGATTAACCCTTCTTTTGAATTTGTATTTTCCAAAAAAAGAACACATAAATATTTTAATTCATAAAATTTTCTAAATAAATCTAGAGGAACAACTGGGCCTTTGCAAAGTTGTTTGTTTCACTAAGATGTTGAACGTGTTTTTAAGTCCTTATGTTTATCCTAATTATAATTATTTATAAATTTCAAATACTACTTATTAAATTGTTGTCGATTAGCAATTAATTGTATATATATATTTTTCATTTTACAATTATTTAGTATCAATAAGGATGTAGAAATATTTTGACTGATAATTTATTAATTTTGGGAAATGGCGAATTGAATTTGCTGCTTCATTAGACTGAAAAATGAATTTTAAAATGGTTTTCAATAGCAATAAAAGCAATTTTGGAATGGAATTCTAACTATTATTAAAAAAATTTAATTGTGAGGTGTAAGTTTATGTTATTTTTTAGAAATATTATTAGCACTATTTGTTTTTAATTATCGGTTTTCGATATTGGGAAATAACTTTAATTTTTTAAATGGAAAATTGATGTTTATGAAGTATTCATTATTCCAACTGAGATTAAACGTTTTTAAGTGAACATATATTCTAACCATTCCTTAATTGTTATAATATAATAGCGATTAGAAACATATTATTTGTCTATCTTATTAAAGCACGAAATTTCAGATGAATTTTAAAGTTAGCAATTATATTTAAAAATCTTTTTTTGTTCCATATTGAGAAAAACTAAAATGATAAAAATTGAAAAAAAGTAGGAAAATAATTATGACAGAATTTAATCAAAAGTAGTTTTGTTGTAAAAGGAAAGAATGAAAAATGAAATGAAAGAAAGTAGGAAATAAAAGAATCTTGATGCTTCATAACTGTTAAGAAAAAACAAAGGTTTCTTCTGACTTTTTCACAATAGTTCAAATAAATATCTATAGAAATGGAGGAAATGGTTTGGAGTTAAATTAGTTTTATTAGAATTTTAAAACTTATTGTAAATATTTTTATAATTAGTGTACAGGAATGACTATATGTTTCTTACAGAGACAATAAAAAATTATATTGATAAACGTATGCAAAAAAATGACGAAATTTGCTTATGAAATATTTTGTTCATAGTTAAAGTGAAGGTACATCTAATTTTAAAGTCCTGTCAAATGTAATATCAAATGGAAAAAATTATATGTCATTTTGCTTGTTTTATTCTATATAATAATAATTTCTGTATGTACACTTAATAACAATTTTCATAAAAGATTATTCACTGCTGATGTATTCATGTGATTTAATTTCATTTCAACAATAAGAAATGTCTCATATGGATTTTTTTCCTTCTTTTGGTTTATATGTCTAAGTTGATTGGATTCATTTTAATAGTTTTTGCTTCAAATATCGCTAAACAAAAGAAATTATTTTGCAGTCACCTTGTATTTTAAAAAAAAAATCTTAAATAAAATATTTTGTAATCTAAAGTTATATTGAATCTTTGAAATTGAAGTATTTTATATCAGTAGCATTTCCCTTGCTGAAAGTTAAGATTAATTGATATATTTCAACATAAATTTCCTGTCAATTGCAATTTGAGAAATTTACGAATCAAAAATTTCAGAATATCTAGATGAAATTTCGTTGTTAAAGCAATTGTTACCTATACCACGTTATATTTTAAAATAATGATTAATAAACAGTTTTAGACAAAATGCTTGTTTGTAATCAACTAAAATCTTAAAACTTTAATAGAATTTTAAGGTTTAATTTTGCTTCTTGCCGATTTTATTCATTAATTTTAGTTTTTCTCAATTTTTTCTTAAATATTGAATGATTTCCTTGAAATGTTTAAAGTAATTTTTCAATTCTCTACAAAATTTTGCTTTTAAAAAATCTTATCAGAGGGCTTCATTCAATCAATCACAATAGAAATCTGACAGTATCGTTAATATCAGTATCACCACAAAATTTAATCTTTCAAATTCATCCAGTGTTATTAACTTCCATAATAATTACTATTGCATTACGTATTCACATGATAGGTCAAATGATTTGGCAAATTGAAAGCACCGTAACAGGTCATGGCATCCATCCAACAAACTTTATTAAATATAGCATGTAACTTTATCGAAATGAAACAACATAATTATTTAAACAGACCTACAGAAGTTGAATTCATCTACAATTGACTTCTAATGCATTATGATATGAAATGGTTACGCTTCATGGTATGGCATGCAAGGGTGGCTATTTTTCTTATTTATGCATTATTAATTTTTATTTTTAGTTAACATTTAACAAAGCGTTTCTGAGCATTTTAGTACACAATACGACTATTTTTCAGGACTTAATTACCATTCAATCATTAATTTAGTTGAGTTATAATTTAAGATAGCAACACTTCTTAGTAAAGAATTTGAAAAAAGTCACAGATTTTACAAATGAGTGGTGAGAAAAATTAAAATAAAAGATTTCTACAAAAAAAGAATATTAGTAATTTATTTATTAACAACTAATAATTTAACTTCCTCATCAGTTAACAGAAATAAACTGGTTATCTTATTGAAAAATATCAAATAAGTCACATACATACTCACCTTCGAACTTGTTAACAACATCAAATAAGGCTGTTTAAAAGAACTTGCTGAAAAATATAAAATTCCAAATATAATGTCATGATTATTTAGCAACTTGTTAAAAGATAGAACTATCCTTTTAGGAAGAAATACACAATGAGAATCAAGCTAATCTGCGACGTTGGATTACTGAATTGTTTCGATCAGTTACTGAAAATAATTAAATTAAATTATTTATTTATTTGGCATTATATTATGTCTGAGCTTATTAAATTAATTATTAATTATTACATTAAGACATTAATTTATATCTAAGCTTATATAAAAGTTATCCTACTACATTAAAGGATATAAAACTTACATGTTACCTGCTCAAAATCTAATTTTTAAAAATATTATTAGGAAATAATATTAGTTGAAATACAGTTAACTTGTAAAATACTTATTATTATCAATAATAGATTTTCTTTAGAAGTTTAAAAGGATATTTCTCACTTTTGAATAACAAGGTCAAGAAAGGAAATAAACATAAAATGTTTAAAATACTTCAGAAGAATCTTTTAACAGAACTTTCATTATTTTTATACCTCCATAAGACCTAACAAAGAATAGGAAAAATTAGTAAGAGAATTGGTAAACTGGTTAGGAAAATTTAACTGGTTTATGTACCCTTCTTTCTTTCTTTCGCCGCAGATTATCCCGAAACTTGGAATCTCTGGGATTCTCTGTCGTTTGTAAGGATATCCGTGGAAATATTTATCTTAGGAAAAAAATAGTTTACATAAGACAAACAGAAAAAGTAACTAGATACAATATTATGAGGTTCAATGGAGTGTCAGTTATGGAATATGAGCAGATGAATTCTATTAAAGTTAATATGCAGGAGAAGAGCTTGGTTGAGATACGAGTGAAAATTTTATTCAGGCTTGAGTCTTGGGAAAGTCAATTGCCCTTTGCCTTCCAGGTACCACTCAAAATTTCTAATTGGGGGTATATGTACACTGTATTACAAGTGGGGTTATCACATCAAACATCCTACTCACTCATAAGCACGCGGAATAAACCATAAAACTGAATCATCGAACCACCATAACGGCAACACTGGTGGGAATCGTGGTTGAGTCATAAGGACCACCACCGATAAAGGTTTAACTCTTCCCGTAGGAATTATGACCCGTCATCAATGGGTGGAGCACAAACCCCACCTATTAGTGTACCCACCGGGGTGGTGAGATCCAACCACTATTCCGGAAGAATATCATCCTCATTGTAACGTGCTCTTGGGGGAATATAAGTGGGATAGATGAAATCCAATTATTCAATAAATATTTCTGAAAAGGATAAGCAAAAATTGCATAAACACAGCAAAGATACACACATAAAAGGGAATTCGTAGAAACAAATAATTGAGAACAACCTATAATTATAAATTAAATAAGAGTGACTGATGATCCTCAATTCAACAATTTTCAGTTTGAAAACAATCTACAAATAATTCATTCGTTTCAGCAGTTTGTGTTTATAGAGTTTTCAGATAAAGACGATGTCATTTTCATTTCTTTAAAATATTCTTAGATATTCTATTTTTGAACATATTGGGCATTATAATCCTAATTTATTCAAATCTTTCATTTTTATAATTAAAGTCTTCAATAGTCACCTAACAGGTAAACAAGGTCAAACATTGTTGGTCTTTACAGAGATTCGGAAATTTAGAGAGATTAGAGATTTATATATCCATTAAGAATAACAGTAAATCTTTATTTTCAAGTATATCATTAATAGGCTATGGAAACTATATTGTACTTTCATAAAAAAAATTAATATTTTTTGTGAAGATAAAAAGATTGGTTAGGCCGATTTGGAAATTTCTTCCTAATACTCTAAACCAAATTCAACTATATATAGTTCTATTTGGAATGCAAAGGGAGTGTTAGAATTTGATTTAAATTATTTTATTTTTACCAAATTCTAACATTAACATCAAAAAGTAACCCTCACCTAACACTATCGACATCAAAAAGTGTCACATAGTTCCATATAAATCCTTATATATTTGAAATCAACTATGCTCTATCAGAAATTAAAAGAAATATACTAATTTGATTAGTAATTGCATTAATTTTGATATTTTCATGACCCAAATTTAAGAAAATGCTATTTTACAAAATCTTTATGTTTAAATTTAAAACGGAAGAAAGACAAAAGAAACTACCACAATGTCGATTAGGAAAACAAAATTTTAAAAATCAAAAGAAAAAGAAAAACTTGTGAAATTTCTAAAAATTTCCGATCGAGTTCTTCATGATTTTTCGAACGAATGTTATTGTTTTTTTTTACTTTCAATTGTTCGTCTATTTTATGAATTTCAAGCTATTAAATCTCAGTCTACCAGGATTTAGTTATTTTTGAAATAAAAAGTTTTTTTTATTATTTATTTCCTAGAAATTTTGTTAATTACTTTTTAATGTGACATTATTAAGTGATTTCATAAACAAAGATATAATTAAAAATATAGTGTTTCGGAAAGGTCACAATTCTTATTTCTTCATCTAGTCCTTTAAAAGACATTAATTATGACATGGTTCAAGATAATTTAAGACAACCAGTAGGTAATATTCACAAAAATATATTAAATAGGCATTAGAGCTGCGTACATTTTTTTTTCCATCTTATAAAATTGTCAGATTTAAAGAAAATGAAGCTCTTTATATATATATATATATATATATATCTTAATAGAAGTGATAACCATTCGGCTACTTACAATAAGTAAAAATTCTGCTTTTATAATTCGTAGTTCATTTTAAATCATACCAACAACAGTCTGCACAATTAGCAGCACACTGACAAAAAATAATTTTTTTTGTATACTTTCGTATTTCGTAGTATATTTTAAATTACGTCAACAAAAATGTGATGTTGATTGCATAATTTATAGTGATGTTTGATTTTATATCATTTACTATAATAAATACAGTTTATAGAAAATAATCATTTTAATAATTTATCTTTTATTAGGATTAATACGAATGCTCCTTGAATAAAATTACCCAAAACAATATGTTTGGTAAAGTAATTAAAATTATTGATTATTGATTGATGAAATTAAAGATTTTAGCAATATTCGCTTTTAAACTGCAGATAAAGACATTTTTCTTAAAAAAATAATGTTACAGTTTAGTAAAAACATTATTTTCCCTCATTAACAAAGTTAGTAGATTTCCATAACAAGTAAAAATATTTTATTTGGACAAATAATATTATCAGTAAATGTTCTGATGATAATTAAAGCTACTTAAAAAAGAAAGTATTCCGAGCAGAAATATGAATATCCGGAGCTAAAATTTCTTATTATGTGTCAAGACGATTAGTGTTTTATTTAAATTATCTTCGAAATTGAATGTTATCTTTATGGATTGAATAAATAGAGTCGAATAATCATCCATCCCACTTATGAATCCATTTATGAAATCCCATTTATGAAACTAGGAAACTTTTTCCTAAATCATAATCGAAATTATATTTATTATTATTTCGTTATGGTTTTTTTCTTTGATTAATAATAATAAAGATATCAAAAAATGTATATATTAGATTTATTAATACTTTTTATACTAAATATTAAATAAAATTATCATTTAATTCTTAGAAATTATACTATGTATTAAACAAAAATATTTCTTATTTAGGGTTTTAAATTAAAAGTTATTAACTGTGAAATTTTATTGACTAGACTGAAAATACAAATCTTTAACAGAGATGTTTTTTACTGTGCCTTGTCAATTAAAATAAACAATAAGAATAACATATTATATGTTTTAATATAATAAGGCATATATATTTAATATTTTGCATTATATGTTTTTAGGGAATGAAATCAAATTAAAAATCATAATTGCAAAATAATTTCCAATAATTTTTTCCAATTTTGTTTCATTTCTGGTACAAGCTGTGAATAAATTGTTTTCAGGTTAGTTGTGTTAATTCAGCTTTGATATATAGTCATTTTGTGCTTTGCGAGATTGATAATTAATAATTAGAGTCCCTGTTAGAGCATGGTTGTTCTTCTGTGTTCTGTATGTAAGGTGTGTGATTGTGCCCCTTGTGAAAATGAGCTGTGCAAGAGAATGTGATGAGTGAGTAGCAAAAAGTCGTGGCCTAGACTCTAGCTGTTACTGCTACAGAACAAGATACATCGTTAGGCTTAAATCGCTGACTACCTCGGCGAATTTGTCCATGGCAAGTGCCATAAAAAAATCAAGTTGTTGTGTAAACGATGCTTAATCAATATTTTGAAATAACAGAAAAGTAAAAACAAATTAGACATATTAGCACTACCAATATGTTTAAAATATCCATATAATAAACCATTATATATATATATATATATATATATATATATAT
>JAOUZG010026841.1:2026387-2047728 GCA_026289955.1 Argiope argentata
TATATATATATATATATATATACAGAGAGAGAGAGAGAGAGTTAAAATGTGAGCTAAAAGTAGGAATTGAATAAAAATGAAACGCATAACATTTTTCAGTTTATTATTCACATGAACAATTTTTCCGATGAATGCCCCAACAATAATTCAATGAGATTTCATGTTCAATAGAGAAAAATATGCTTTTAAAACGTTTTATCGCCGTATCAACATTCTAGAAAAATCAATTTCTTTGGTCCACGTTATCATATGTCACAAAGCCGAATGATAAATCATGCATGTATCCAAATATTAATGTCCTCATTTTGTGATTCAGAAATAACAGAAAAAAACAGATGCGTGAGAAAATATGCACGATTTGCAAATAAATTCTCACGGGAATGGACACGTTGCTTCTCCCTGAATACGAATTGGTAATTTACTAATATTTTTTATCTTATAAGCTAGGAGTTCATTCTTAGATGCCGTGCATACTGTTTTCTACCCGGGAAAATATTTCTCATTTCAAAAAAAAAATTACCATATCTTTTGCCGGATTACTCAATGTCAAAAGAATACGATTTGAAGTTTAGTCAGGTACAATGCAAGTAATTTACAGTGTGAGTTTTATAAGTTAAATGTTGTTTGAAATGGCTGGATTTAAACGTATGCAAATTGCTTAATTCGAGAAAAATAAATAATAATTCCGTTTTTGGTTAACAGAAGCATAATTACTTTGTTAATTTTCTTTTTAATTGTGTGTTTAGTGATATACCTCGAAATGTTTATTAAAAAACACGAATTCATCTTTGTAACATAGGAAAACATATTACACATATTTAATTATATAATTATTCACTGTGTTGTGTCTATCCTAAATATGTGAAGAAAAAAAAAGAAAATTTTTAGAAGAAAAGAAAGAAATTTTAAAATAAAATGACATATTGAATTATTTTCAGCAGATATTTAATTATAATAGACATCTTAAAATTATTTTTTTAAATAAAAAGAAAAAATTAGAAAATAAATCACGATTATTTTATTCTTTAGGTTAATCAATGTTTGATGTATCAAGATGAAAGACAGAAATCCATCTGAATCAGAATATGTAAAGAACAAAATGTGTCTTCATTCAAATCACACTTAAGAATGGGGAAATGAAGAAGTATTTATCGGTGATAACCGAACAGCTTGGACTATTTCTATATCTTTGTTGAACATATGTTTCAGTATTTTCTGTAAAAATAGTGTTACAAAAATTCTCACTAGAACGATGTGAAGATGCAAATTTGCCTATGAAAACGTATATTCAATATACGTCAACTAAAGTTGGCGAGGCAAACATGGAAACCGCTCATTCATTTCAGATAATAGCAGAACTTTCTCCAACAATCTCTTGTAATAAATATTTATTTCTCGGCTTCTACTGCACATTTTAGTGTGTATTAAAAACCCATTAGTGATCTCATTATGTTGTAAACACAACTACACCTCACAATTTGTCAAATGTGGCTATCTTCTGTTGCAAATCCACTTAGAACGGTCTTTTCTCGATGACGCTCTATTCCATTGCAATTAATTTTATATAATAAAACTATTTATAAATATTTACAGTTTTTACATAAAATCCATAACAATAGAGTAAAGTAGTTCTAATTAAAAATGTGACAAAAGAGCCGTTTATATAAAGACTAAAATCATAATAGCAATGATTTGTATTATAATATATTTTATTTTTCTTACAATTACTGCACATTTTATTTAGCATAACTACTTATCAGAGAATATTAAGATTATAAGAAATATGAACTCCTTTGTGTATACAGATTCATGGAGACTTTTAATGACAAATTACAAGTTAGATCGACATTTCTTTTCAAGCTTCAGCTATTCGAGAAGTTTCCGAATTTGATACGAAAAAATTACTGTGATTATAAAAAACAAACACTAATTCCATTATGCTAAATTTACTCGATGCTCCTTTTTTAGAAGCATAATAAAATAAAAATAATAGGAGAAACTAAATATAACAGTTTTTTTTTGCATTACTCAGTTTCTATTAATAAGTCATCCAATATTAGTTTAACTTTGAGTGGTTTATCGATGTCATCACTAGTTTTCTTCCATTGAGATAGACTCGAAGACCAAATATACGAAACCTTTTAAAACATTTTGTATATTTTTTGTGTGTTTAATGCATTTCCTTTTTGCGCAGCTTTATACCTCAATACAATAAAAAAAATTCTAACAAAAGGACGATAATTGCATGAGTTATTTTCCTGTCATTTATGCTTCTGTCTGGAAATTGTTTATGGATCCTTTGTACAATTCCACTTAGGCATCAAACTATTGTCATTGCATTAGTAGTTGCATCGGATTTCAATGGGTAAATTTGCTTTGTTTGGACATACCTTTTATGATTAGTAATGCCATCGTTTATGAGTTAAGAGAATGGAAAAGAAAGATAATGAAGACATACGTATATATTCAAAAGAAAAATAATATATTCAGAAATTGAAGGGTTTCTCTAATAACAATACATAATTGTAACCCAAGCATCACAATCAATAACCTCTCAGGAGCTCCCAGATAATTAGCTGTAATCTATACACCGTTAATATATTTGTTGTTTTGTTCATTTTAATAATACACACATTTTTGATGCCATGCACAAGCTCGTTGATGCATTAATGAATTTAAGCCGAAAAGAGCGTTTCTTGTTTTGAAATAGAGCCAACTATTACCAAGAGTACGATTAACCTACTCTTTAATTACAATCGCTTGCACAGCCCCTTTTTACAGGGAAGGGGTGATTTTACCCTTTTTCTTTTAAATAAGCTGTTTTCGAATGATTTTTCATTTAATGTATAGTATTTGACATTTAGAAATTCAGTATTTTCTAATTTAAAATTCCTATTAAAATATCAAACATTTTATGTGAACAAAAATCAGAATTTTGTCATGTACAAAAGAGTATTAGTTAAAATATTAGCTAACTGATTATTTCTTATAAAAATAGTTTTGAGCATACATAATCTTTTCTCTTTAAGCTATGTGAGTGACAAGTTTAAACTTTATAATAAGCTACAATGTGCATTACTTTGCATAAATAAATATAACGGAGATTAACAGAGACTAATCAGCTTATAAGATAATTACCATATTTAAGTTTAACTATAATCCAGGAAATTGAAAGGTTAAATTTGTAAATCTTGTAGGTTAAACGACTCTGTCATTGAAAGTAGGATATATATACTTATGGGCAAATGAAAATTAAATAATGCACGCTTGCTATATCTTCAGATAAAAAAAAAATTCCATAAAGCTTATGGAAATCTCTTAGTTTTGTATTTCTTTTTGGAAATGAATTAAAAAATATCATTTGTATACTGCTAATAATGGTCTGTATATAAGTAATCTGTTTATAAGTAATAAAATATATTTCATCTCGCTTCAAAGCTCAAAATAATTTGAGCCATGAAACATTTTCTTTAATTAACATATTTTTGACTTTATTTCAACGTAACTATGTATTATAAGACCAAATCCAGATATTGAATAAAAATATCCCAATTACAATAATTTAAAAAAAACTGCTGTAAAAATGTATCGTCAAAAAAAGAAAATTAAAAGCTTGAATCGTTTGAATGAATGAATTTTATCTTACATAATAATCATATACTTTATAAGAACTACACTAAGAAGGACATTCCTTACAAATTTTATAGCTTTCTTTAGAGAAGGAGAATAATTTTGGTTTTTAAACATTTGAGTGCGGAGAACCGCTATTGCACTTCACTTGCTGTAAAGGTATGTATTCTTCGGTACTCAAACGGTTAAAGTAATTCTGAAGCAAATAAATTCATTTTATTACATCTAATTATTTTAGTATTTATTTTAAAGATGCTAAAACGGAGTAGAAAAAGTTCCCATTGTTTCGTTAAATTCCACACAGTAAATAATAATAATGATAAAAGGAAAGAAATTATTGTGGCTGAGAAACAAACAGAAAGAAAATTAGGTTTCTGCTACACCACATGCAATTCGGAAAAGTTTGATTAATATTAAAGTTGTCTTTATTGGTATTTTGATAATCTGTTCTGAAATTAATTAACTTCTCCTAATCTTATTCGAATTCTTATTATAAAGTTAAAACTTTTGGGAAGTGTTCATTTTTTTAATGTTATTACCCACTTTATTACTAGTAGTATTACCAACGCAGAAAGATGGATTTTAAATATCTTGGCCTTGTGTTAAATAAAATAATTGCACTCATATTATTTATTAAATTTTTATTCAGAGTTTTTGTACTAGTTTTTCATTTTATGAAATTTAAACATGAGAATTCTTTCAAACAATCCCTTTCGAAAGTGTAATGAAGTCTTGATTAAATTTTTTGCTTTACATTTCAACATATTTATTAAATAGAAAATAATCGAATCAATATAAGGAATTGAACTTTTTACACCTTATTAAAGGATAAATGTTATAAAAATTTAAAAAAGAATCTTAACATAACATTTTTTCAAAATATTTTGATTTATTAATTTAATCTTGCCAAGTTGGAAGAACAATGTATATTAAAATCGAGATGTATAAAATGAGTAAATTTAAGTAACGTTTGTTCAATATAATAATGATATACATATTAGTAAAAAATGAAAGATTTCTTAGAATGGAAACACGACAGATGATCTCAGTCAAATCACATTAATATTCAAGCATAGTTAATGTCTCAAATGATAAAAAAGAAAAGATTAGGAATTTAATCAGATAGATTGAAAACCTAAAAAATATGGGTAGATTAAATGACGTTAACGCTCATATTTGCCCTATTAATTTTCAATTAAAATTAATATTTCTAAAATGAACATTCTCACCGGCATTTTTTCAATTGTAACAAAAAAATACATTTTTTTAAAAAAAATTAGCAAGAAGTAGCTATTTGAAATGACTTAAAATTAATTCTTTCTACATCTTTTTACATTAAAGTTCTCATTTAATGTATCAAAGTATTTAATATGATAATAATATTACATGTAAATCGTTTCGAAGCCTTTTACAAAATTCATTGTCAACAATTCTATAAGCATTATTGAGGATTGATAATGCATTTAATAAAACTAAAATGCATTTGAACAAACCTATACGGACAGCGTCCTGGCATAGAGATAGAGGGTCTTTCCAGAGAATTAGGCATCCTGAGTTCGATTCAAGGTCCGGTCCTGGTTTTTCCCCTGTCTTCTATCTGAAAAGTGTATGAATTTGGGCCGCCCCCCGTAAAGAGGAGCTGTGAAAGCAACTGTTTACTTCAAAAGAAGAGACGCTCCATTAGGCTTAAAACTCCCTGATGTATCGGCGAAGTGCTACTAATTATAAAAACAACAAAATTAACTCTATGATGAGAGTTTTCAAAATTGTAAAATAAGTAAGTGTTTTGTACTTTAACTGAAATATACGAATTTTCTACACACTTCTAATAGAATATTCAATAAGTCAAAGAAATACTTCTGTATCTACGCCCAACTGGTAATAAAAAATATTTCCCGCCCATGAATGAATGCGAACAAGAACAGACGATTGCCGCAGTCTTTTCAAGAAACAATATTAAAAAAATAGGCAAGAAAAGTTCATAGAAATTTTATTTCGTGACAAGAACTTATGAAGTGGGTCGTTTAGGTAGGTGGTTTCTATCCATTTTTTTAGAAAAAAAATGAAACGTTGAAAGGAGTAATCTGGAATAAGTTCCTGACACCTTCTTCTTTCTTCTGTTAAGGTTTTTTTTTTATTACCAGGGAATTGATTTTTTTTTTGCAAACCACTTTCCGATATAAGTGATAAAAATCTCGATTCTATGGAAGAATACTTTTAAAAGTATGTCACGAATTTATTGACGGAAGATTTTATTTATTTTTAGACTCTAACACAACGCACCATGAAAGAATAAGGTAAATGTTTTGAACAACTGAACATTTAAGTTTGTTGAATAATGATAGAGAATGAATTGTTTATTGGATAAAAAAAGATGAAAAGCATAATTCAATTTTTATAAATTAAGTAATATTTAAAAATTTAACAAAATGGCAGTAAATAAATGGATATTTATCCCTTTCTCAGCATTTTAAAATTTGGCGAATATTTATCGAAATATGTTTAGCGTTTAAACTCTCAGAAATAAGAAATTATATCGCAGAAAATGATTTACCATTCTGATATTTCTTTAAATATTTGTATATACAAGAAAGAAATTCCATGATCATATCATTTAATTTGAAAACATTATTTTTTACAATAGAAAGAATGAGGCTGAAGGGAATTGATACAAAAGAAATAATGAATAAAATAAGAAAATCTCTAGAGCAAATATTGCCTGTTAACAAAGAAAAGAAAATAGTATTATGGATTATTAAAATATTAATACTCATAATATTACAAAAAAATTACCTTGAGATGTTTAGTGATTCGAATATTTCAAGAAAATGATTGTAAAATCAAAAAAGGCAGTAACAATTAAATGCTTATTTATTTAGATAATTACCGAAGACAAACAGAATATTTAGCAGATTTTTGAAATACATTTAACACTTTAGCTCTAGGAAACAGATTTCCCATTTTAATATTTGCTTAAATGTTGTAAATTCAAGAAATGAATTTTACGATTATTTATTTTCAAAACATTATTTTTTACAAAAAGAAAAGAGAAAATGAAGGTAATTGACATGATAGAAATAAGATAAGATATTAAATATTCTAGAAAAAAATATTCCATGTTAACAAAAAATGAAGCCTTATTATGGACTATTATAATATTTATCCCCATAAGATTAACTTGGGGTGTGCAATGATTTACATTTTCTGCGATAATAACAATAATAAGATGCTTATCATTCACAGTTAATTTAGAATAATTGATAAATTCACTATAATATTAAACGGATTTTTCCGTTACCCGGACGAAAGTAAAAATTCACCAAAGAAATTTGGCAGAATTCTACATTATTTGGCTATTTTTCAATGATAGATTATTTTCCTTTAGTTGGGCGGATAACAGAAAAATACCTACATTAAAATGAAGCACACCCTAATTAATGCGTAATTATATTATTGTATAACTTAATTAATGCGTAATTAATTTATGGTATTACTTAATTAATGCCAAATTAATTTATAGAATAACTTAATTACTGTGTAAGACGTCAATAATTCAAAATTGCGTATGCAATTTCTCATTTATCGAGTAAAATAATCGTTTCCTCCACACTTGATAACATTTATCGTTACATAAGAAATCATAAACTTAAGTGATATATTTGTGATTTAAATATAATTTTTTGCATAATACTGAGTAGAATAAAATCAAATTGAGATCAATGAATCTTTCTACTAAATATCTATTTTTATAATATCTCTAAATTATTACATTTTGAGAAAAAAATTAGTGGTTGATTTTAATTGAATTTTCTTTCCAAGTAGTTGCCAATTCCGACGGTGACATTTTTTTCTGTCAATTAATTAGAGTGAAAAATGTCAAAAAGAATGATTCTATCATTAAATTAAATTCGTGTTTTATTTTAAATAGACTGTAAAGAAAGGTTCTTATTAAAAATAACATATTAATAAAAGAAAGAAAAACAGATAATTCTTTTATTCCTATGGAAGCCTTTTAATTATTAAGTGACTTCTTGCCAGAAATAAGTTCACAGTTGTTAAATTGAAGCTAGGCAAAATGTTTAAAGAGAAGGTTTGAAAATATATTCCCTTCTGAAGAATTTCGGAAAACTGATTTTACTAGTAACTTCTTACGTTGAGAAAAGAAGTAATAAATAAATAATAATAAATAAATAAATAAATAATGCAAAACTCGATACAAATAAAGATGTATTGTTTATTTTATATTTTTATATTACTTGCCTGATACTTAGTGACCACTTAAACTAATTATATAATTACGAATTCAAAGTTCATCCGATTTGTTAGTCTATCAATAAATGCAATCAACAACCGTCTAAGACTTTTATTAACACGGATACAAGAATACACAGACAATACAAGCACAGCAGAAACGTACACAAGCAACAAATTGCAGCACACTCCCACAAGCAGCAGCCCTTAAATAGTAATAGGTAGCTAACAACAACCAAAGGTCAAAAAGTACCTAGACGGAATTCAGCAGAAGAAGGGAATTCACTCAGCAATTCTCTACGAACACTCGAAACCTTTGTAATTATCCACTGTATCCCCGTTTTACTTGAATCCAAATGCAGATTGACTTTTACAAGACTAGCTACTCTTCAACGAGTATATGGTGATTCTTTACTAGCAAGAGATTATATTGTTTGATTATATATCAAAACTTAAAATAAATCTTCTTACGATTCTTAAAACATGTTTATGTGCAACCAAAAGAAAAGCTCACATTCCACTGAAACGATTGACTAAATTACAAGAAGTTTTTAAAACAGGGTTTTTATGTATAACATGATCGACAGAAACCATCATCTAATTCGCAATGATTCCTGAAAGGCCTTCTTCAGTCTCTGAAATGAAATAAGATTAATCTTCAAAAATTCATATTTTGTTTGTTTTCATTCACAAAAATGTTGAAAACATGTTTTCATTTAAGCGATAATATCTTATTTTAATAAATGTGGCTAGTGAAACTTCAATACTACAGTTAAATTTGTATTTATTATGCTTAACATCAATTAGTATACTTATTCATTCGAAAAACAAAAATAATTTAACGATTTTCAAAGTTGGAAATAATAGAGATGTGTAACACTTTAAATTATATTCCTTTAATTATATCAATTTTATTTCTTTTACACAAAAGTTTTATGTTTGAAAGTTCAAACGGGGTTTAATTATTGTGAATATTAGGCATTTGTTATAAATATTAAATTATTACTGTTAATTAAAGGAAATAGCACATAAAACCTAACAATATATCAAAAATAAAAGATAATCTCTTATAAAAATTCTAAAAAAATTCTGGATAAAAATACAGAATTTTTATAAACAGTTCAATATATTTGTCAGTTTTTTCTACAACTCCAAAAAATTATTGTAATATAATATATATTTTATACTACATATTTTCTAATTCATATTAGTGAAATTTAATATTAATATTCTATTATATATCTAGAGTATTAATATTTTAGAATTATATTTTAATATCATTCTTAAAAATTTTAAACATAACGTATTTTTATAAGAATTCAGTATTTTTATCCAAAATTCTAAATATTAATTCTTAATAAAAGGAAATACGACAAATATACATCGGAAAGAAATATCATTTCAAATAAAAGGAAATAAAATAAACAATAGAGTCTTGTGAAAACCACATGACAAGCAACCCTTTTTAAAAAATTGGTATTAACTTAAATCCTCAAATTTAAGGTATTAATTAAAGAAAAAATTATGTACGGGAACAGATTTTATTATCGACTTCAATATCAAATAATCTATGAAATCTCTCACTATAATCTGTTTAGTTGATTTTGTTGGAAATACCATATACTTCTGTTTAAAATTAATACTTTTAAATTTGTTGATTATATTAATAAATGATTTTGCAGTTCAGAAAATGTGTTTAATGTCGCATTTAAAATTAAATTTCGTAATACATTTGTATTCTATAATAACCCAATAAAATCTTCTCAACTATTGAATTAATAATTATAATGATTCGAAAATTTCCTCTGCCCTTTTTTATTATTCTATGATGAATTTAAGCTTCATTCAGTAAGTCATCATGATTTTTCTAATTTAATTATTATAAATATTTGAAAAGATATATGATAGTTAAAATCTAAGATTCCACAGTTCGGTCGAGGTCATATTGAAAATAATGGGTTTCAATTTTAATTAAAATATTTTATGTTAAATAAAATATGTGGAAAAATTTTACTGAAATTAAAAGTAAATTTTACATTTTTTTTTCTTAGAATGATCAGAAATTGAATACCAGTAATTTAAATATAATTTTTTTTTAGTTTTAAGGTGATTTGAATGTATTTCAAGAGCAGACATTCACATACATGTTTCCAATAAGTAAAAATGTTCGTCTAGACATTCGACTTTCTAAGTCATTTGCCATCATTATTTATTCTCCATTTAATTAAATATTGCAACATTTAAATTCGAGAAGTATTGTAGATTTGGAAGGAAACTAAAATAAACGTAAAGTTAATTTTAACCATAATAATAAATCTTTTAGAGATATTACAAAATCAAAGTCCTTGATGAAAAGTTAAAGATTGAATAATGGATTTATATGCTTGTCTATATATAATTAATTGATATTTCCTACAATAAAGGCAGGAATAGTAATTAAAATTTCCTGTGGTAATGGAATGTTTATAAATTGATATTTAATATGATAAATATGCTATGTTACATTTCTTTCGTAAGAATAACTGTAAAGTTTTTTAAAAATTTAATTATTTAAAAAAAATTGCAAAAAATCTGCTAATTTTTTAATTTTTCTTCTGTATCTGTATAAGAATTTAATGTAAACATTAATTTTATTA
The DNA here is from genome assembly GCA_026289955.1 of Argiope argentata. NCBI lineage: Eukaryota > Metazoa > Arthropoda > Arachnida > Araneae > Araneidae > Argiope > Argiope argentata. Next base: position 2,036,905 of record JAOUZG010026841.1, read on the forward strand.
ATACTTTATTCATCAAAAAAATAATTTCTCCAAATATTCCAATTTTTCAATTATTTATTTATGATGCAGCAATTTGATATAAAGACCAGTTATAATTTAAATTAAAGTTCCCATATTTTTGCTGCTTTAATAGAGAGAACATTTTGAATTTCTTTTTTCACTTATTAATTAATATTTGGTATTCAAAAACTTTATTTAAAGATTAATTTTATGAATTGTAGAACTTATCAAAATTAAGATAATGCTTACATTTAAAAAATGAATTTGCATTAGCATTATTATTGAAAAATAAATTTTAATTTTTTAAAAAAATTCATCCTTAAAAAAATATTTAAACCTTAAAAATAGCTCCCAAACAGTAAATTAAATATACCTGTTTTTTTTAAAAAAATATTCCTATAATACAGCCTGTGTACAACACAGCACTTGATCCATTTTTGGTTTCACCGACTTATATAAAGAGCTACCGCGAGTGAATGTGAAAAATTCAATCAGAAAATATAGGGAAAAAAAGAATTATTGTTTCTGCCTGCTTGTTGAAGAAGTAATTCGTATGAAATAATCCAGGAATTGACGTTATTGATTTGTATTTATTTTATAAGTATTTTGTAAATATTGTAGATAATTATTTTTATCAACAATTCATTTTATACATAAATCAAAGATTACAGAAATGAACAAGATATCAATGAATTCACTTTTCTATCGACTTCTGACAGAACTTAATCAAGAAAAATAAGTTTAAGTTAAAATAACAATTATCATTTTAACCTCAAGTTATTAAAAGCATTGTAGATATTATGATAGCATGGATATATTCATTTCCTTTAACTTGGTTTTAAATATATAAAGTTGTGCATATATTATGAGACTTAATTTACTAGACACATTGAACAGAAATTCATTACACTAGACACATTAAACAGAAATTCAGAACCGTTTTTAGAATCTTAAAATACTAACATCAAGTATTTGATACAAAAATCTATTATAAATTCTCACCCATTCATAAACATATTTTACTACCTTGAGTATAAACTTTGTACTGTATTTAATTTCACCAACTACGAGGCATATTCGGAAAGTAAGTACCGTTTCATTATACTGCCGCTGCAGCACTGCGATCGGCGTTCTGCGCATGTGCACTAGTCTTCCTTGTTCACTGACTCTCAACTGACGCCATTTTGGACGCTGTAGGTTGTGTTTCCAGTTCGCTGTGCTTGTTTAAAATGTTTAAGACAATTACTGATCCCGCCGACTGTAAGATTTGTTCTGTTATCCGTTTTTTAAACGCAAAAAATGTGAAACCGGCTGAAATTTACCGTGAAATTAAAGAAGTGTATGGTGAAAACGCGATGAGTGATGGAATGGTGCGGAAGTGGGTTAGAATGTTTAATGAAGGTCGAAAAAATGTTCACGATGAGGCTCGGAGTGGTCGGCGTTCTCTTGTCAATGACGATCTGATACGGAAAGTTGATGAAAAAATCAAAGAGAACAGACGATTCACAATAACGATACTTTCAGACGAATTTCCACAAATTTCACGTACTGTGTTGTACGAAATTGTTGTTGACAAATTAGTCGTGTTTATCATCGTTGGCGGCAAGTTTCTACGAGGAAGGCATAGGAAAACTCGTCACTCGCTACGACAAGTGTTTGAACATTGGTGGAAACTACGTAGAAAAATAGTTTAAGGTTTGGTCTTTCATGTAATAATAAAATTTGTTTGAAAAAAAAAATGTTTTGTTCTATTTATTAAAAAACGGTACTTACTTTCCGAATATGCCTCGTATATAAAAGACTTAATCATTTAAGGGAAATATAAAGAAACGTAACTTTTTTGAAGTTTCAGACAAGAGTTATAGATATTTTTCGTCTTATTTCTACAATATAAAACAATTCGAAAAAATCATAAAAGCAATTGTTTACGAACTACACTTCAATGATTGATAAAAACATAGAAAGAACATTGAAACATGAACAACTTTGAAACATAAAAACATTGAAAAACAGTTTGAAAGTCATAAGTTCAAAAGCTACGAAAGATGAATCAAACATTTGAATTAAACTAAATAAATAAAATACATTATTAGTTTTACAACTTCTTTTAAAAATGTAAGAATCGAATGTAATTTAATAATAATATACTTTTCTGTCAAGTAAAATTATATTAATAGAGAAGAGAGTGTAAACTTTGAAAATAATTTAATAGATTTATAAATGGAATAACTAACATTATGAAATAAAAGTTTTTTTAACACATAATTTAAAAAAAAACTATAATTTTAAATAAAAAATGTCTATAAAGTTATGAAAATCTAATAAATATTTTAGGATTTCTAGAAGAAGAGCAAAATGGATTATCATTTGCAGAAGTTCGCAATTATGGAATTACGGGGTAAAAATAATATTCTTGATTTCTTTGTTAATAATAATATTCATTTGCATAAGAATGTTTTCAAGAGCCGTTAAATCTATTATTAAGATCTGAAAGAATATTTTTTATTCACTTTTTATCTGAAAATAGAATTAAAGATTTTTAAGCATCTTTCGATGAGCGTTTTCGAATTTTTTCAATCGGAAATTAAAACTAGAGTTTTTAAAGGGACTAAGTTTAAATATAGAATGTATTGTTATAAATCATACTTTAAAGCTAATAGAATCTAAGAGTAGGTGTTCTTTAGCTAAAAATACAAACTTTTAATATTTCCAAATGTTAACTTAGTTAATATATTGGGTTTTTGAAATTATCAGCATTATCAGTTATTATAAAAGTTTTTATCAAGAATTATGGAATTATTTAAAAAGATAAAAATTGCTATACACTTTAAGAACACAATTTCAGTTATTTCGTGTATTTAGTGCTTAAGGGTTTAAGTATATAATTCATGTGCTTAAAAATCCTGTCTGGGAATTCAAATAATTCTTGTTTGTCTGGAAGAGAGATTCTTCATACGTTACATTGGATTAGCAAAATAATTTAAAGTTACACTCATAATAGTCTGAATAACAAATATTGTAAAAATCAGAGGGTTGTGAGTAAGAATTTGAAATCAAATCAGAAGATTGAATCCAGTGGATTTTTTTCTAGAAATACGTTAAAAATTTAAGAAATAATGAAAAATATTTTAAGACAGTTGTTTCAAATGACGAAAACGAAATTAAGCAAATGATTTGTTTTATCTATGGTACTTTAAAGTACCGTTTAAATCAGGTTAAAATCTTCACTACATGGCTGTTTTTTTTTCAAAAATATCAAAAGACCATTTTTAATAAATAGCAGTAGATATTATCTAAAAAAGAAAATTGAAAATCTTTTATTATTAATTTAGGTAATTAAATTATTTTAATTTATTAAAAAAGTTTTTTTTCTCCCTCCTTGGTTTATTCTACTTCAAAGCTTAGCTATTGGTTCAAAAATAAATTTGAAATGTTGATGGTAAAATAATTCGATGATAAAAAACTTAATATTTCATTTCTGTTTGCATGTAATAATTCAAAATCAAGTTAGTGGGAAATGAAAATTAATTGCTAATTACCGAAGATTATGAGATTGAAGTTACAGGAATATTCATTTCTTTAATAGTTTGAAATTTAAAGAAAAATCAAAATTTCTTTAATAAAAAGAATTTGGCAAATTTTTTTTAAAAAAATCAGCAACATAAAACTAAGAAAAAAATTTAAATATACACTCTGTAACAAAATAATTGACGCACCAAGAAAGAGTTGTCCGATTGAGACGAAAATTGGTGGATAGGAAGACAATGTACGGAATAGTAAATGATTAAAATATCAGAATAATTGAATAATTTATTGAAGAGTCACATCAACAAGTTCAATAAGGGGTTGGCTCGCCTCTAGCCTGTATACAAGCTGCCACACGGCGTGGCATTGACCGATAAATCTTCCGGATGGTCTCCTGCGGTATTTTCTGCCAAATTCATTTCGATAATCGAAAGAGATTATCAACTCTTCGTGGCATATGCAATCGTCTTCCCATCATATCCCAGACATACTTGATGGGAGAGAGTTCTGGCCATCTGGCAGGCCATTGAAGTGTTCGGCAATCTTGAGGGCAGCTCATGGCGACACATGCCGTATGTAGTGTCGCATTGTCCTGCTGAAAACCTACCCGAGGGTACTGAAAAAGGAACGGTAGCAAAATAGGTCTTAGGATATCGTCGACGTACCGCTGTGCAGTAACTGTACCTCTAATGATGACAAAAGGAGTCCGGATATCAAAAGAAATGGCACCCAAGAGCATAATGCCTTGTTGAGGGCCTTTGTGGAACAATAGTGAAAGCAGGATCTCCCCTCTGCCCTGGATGTCTCCAAACACGTCTTCGATTATCAGCAGGACACAGTTGGGAGCGGTATTTGTCCCTAACGACGTTACGTTCCCAGTCAGCATCATTCCAACATAATCGATTCATGTACCACAGTAATCTGGCTCGGCAGTGTCCAGGCATGAGTGACAGGTGAAGTAACGATCAGCGTGAGTCTAAATTTGGCTGTTTCAACCATCTGTGAATGGTTATGGTGGGGACGATTGTTTGAGTTGAAATTTTGATGATTGATAGACATGAAGGCTCTGTGACAATCACTCTGTCCTCACGATTTGATGTGACATTAGATCGACTGCTACCATCCTGACGTTGAGCTCTGTCATTTTCCAACCATCCTTGCCAGCATCTTTAAATAGCCGCATCGCTTCGACTCAAATGACGAGCGGTTCTCCGATTTGTCCTACCGGCCTCTTTCAATCCAATGTTACGACATCTGTCCAACTCTGACAGTTGCTCGTAATGAGAACGAACCCTGCGGCGAGGCATTTTTTAAGTTGTTGAAAGGTAATCTGAATCGCTATCAAACCGAAAGTTTTAACAACCATTGAAGAACTACTCCTTATATACATCTGCTGAATACGCAATCTTGATGTACTGAAGATCAAATTATTCCTTCATTGGACACCAAAATTTAATTATTTGCATATCTGGTCAAAACAGGCATGCATACCAAATTTCAAAGCAATCGAGTGTTTGCTTCTTGGTGCGTCCATTTTTTTTGTTATAGAGTGCATCTCAGTAAATTCACACAAAAACGTGAGTAATTTTTTTAACTATCAACATTTTTAATTGCATCTTGAATAATAATGTAATAAATATAGCTTAAAGACAATTTTTTAAAATTATTTTTATACTGCATTCTTGTTTTATCAGCATTTGTTGACGAACTCGGATTTCAATCAAATCTTCTAACAAACAAACTTCATGTAAACCATAGAACGTACTTTTATAAATTTATAGTCGTAAATGATTATCATTTTGATCAATGATGATCCAGTATTCATTTTATTACAATTTGTGATTCTTTTATTATGATATAACTTTTTTTTCTGCTAAGGCTGGAAGGTTTGCCTTGGTCTTGTGATAAGATCAGATCACCATTTTGGGTCAGAATTTCCAAAACTGAATTCCGATATAGCCTTGGAATCAACTATAAGAGACCCGATGCTCGTTAAATGTGTTGATATCAATGGTTTCCTTATTGGTGCGCCATAGAATTCCCAAATAAACTATCTGTATATAATCTGGTGACTCTGCGTTATCTGAACACAGTTAAAAATTACGTTCCTAATAATAAAATGATTAACAAAATAAAGATGAAATAACTTGGTAAATGAGGATTTATTAAGTGTTCCAAGTTGACAACAATAAAAAAATAAGTTTTTTTTGGTTTTTTTTTTTTAATTTTAAAGTCAAAATTGTGCCTCGTACTTTTATTAATTAATTCATATTTAAAAAATGGATATGAATTAATATAATAACTTCATATTCATTTTTTCATTAAAAATGAGGATTCAAAAATCTCAGTAATCTTTCTATAAAATTCTCAGCTATTGCCATTTCTTTAATTGTAAATAATTGATGATTAGAACTGAATATATAAGTTACTTAAAGGGATTAATTATCAAGACCAAATCACACACTTCGTTACTATTTTTTAAAAACTTTCTTTATTTCAGAGATTTTAATAATTAATTCATTCTGAGGGAAAATTTTAATTTAATCTTAATAAATGAAAATTTTATACATATTTCAAATTGATAAATGCAATAAATAAGTTCTTTTTAATTCATAATTTCTATGACTTTTATTGCATCCTAATTAATGAAAAAAAAAGTTCCTTCATCATAAAGAATTACTTTTTAAAGAGTTTGCATATTATTTTCTTTATATAAAATATTATGTTCTTTATATAATTAATCATATCAATGAACTTAATAATATAAACTACTTATATTGAAATTTCGTATTAATTTTGATTTTACAATTTCTTCGAATGAATGTATCCTTCATTAATGAAAACGGAAGAATGCAAAACTATTTTCTTGAAATTGTATTATAAATATTTAGAATGCTCAAAGTAATATATTTACTAAAGCTAAAATATATTCTTTTGAAGTATGTCTCTTTGAAGAGTTTTTGAATATTACTTCTTACAAAGACCAATAAAACCTGAATATATGTTTCAATGAAATTTCTAAGTGGGTGATATTCCTTTGACATGTAAAATATCGAACTTCAATAGCGAACAAATTCACATTTCTAAAATTTCAGTACGTTTTCTTAATAAATACTCTGCAGTAATGCTAATATAACATTATTTGAAGAAATATTTATGATGAAATGTTGAGAAATATCCGATTTAAGGCAACTACACGGAAAAGGTCTTTGAAGAAAGATTTATGATGGAACATACTTTTAAGCATTATGAAAAATGGATTTTGAGGTTTCATAAGTATTCCTTTAATGCTTATTTTTACAAGCTTCTATGTTATAAACCCAGTATTTGATAACTTCAATAGTTTATTTTCTATATGACCAAGATACTTGATTATACCATTATATTGATTGTGTTTATCGTCGAAATGTGTAAGGCAGAATTTTGTACTATTGTAAATATCTTACAAATATCTTAAAAATAGAATCTAGATTTTCAATTATGACTTTGTTTGCTAATTTTTTAGCTTTATTTATTATTGAAATTAATTCCTAAAAATATGCATTTAAAATATTTGCGTTTAAAATGCGTTTAATATATAAAATCTCATTAAATAAAAAAGATAAAAAAAATAAGTGCATTTGATGACTAAAAGTCATGAATTACAAATTCCTTTCATAAATATACTTGAACAATTATATAAAATCCCTGAACCTTTTTTATAAAAAAAAAATAATGAAAATTCGAAGATCAAAAGAGATTTTCTTTATAAAATCTCTTAGTTATAAAATTATTAATTATAAAACGTATAGCATTAAAATTAATATGCATTAAAAGATTAAAATGCGTACTCTTAAATATGAAAATTTATCTTTAAAACTTTTACATAAACTTTCCTCGTAGTATCAATTTCAATATGAATCAGAAATTTTTAATATAATATCTAACTCTTATCATAACATCTTTTAAATAATTTAACCAGTCTTTCTAATATAACTTTAATTTTTTAAAAATATTTTTAATTTAATTATTAAATATTTTTTATTTCAATATAAATAGCAAAATCATACATTTCTGAATAATACTCAGGTCGCATCGCCTACTAGTATCGCCTTATATGTCTTTTTATCTCTCTGATCAATATTTCTACAGTAAATTTCTTCTACAATAAATTTCTTTTCCAAGTTAAGAACTTTGGAATGTGTTATCTTGGAAATATTTTCATATCACATTCTTTTGAATCAGTATAGCTTGATCAATCTTCTGAGAGTACTAAATTCTTATGTTCATTGGGGTTTCAGCTGGAGAAATCTACAGATACAAAATGGTGTAATTATGATAATGTTCGTTTTTGAAAAATCTATAAATTGTATGCCTTAATGGCTATTTAATGATCTTTAAAGACTGCAATAAGATGTGTAAAACAGTTCTAGATATTCCTAATGCCATTCAAATGGTATCCAGTTAAGCATCTCCGTTCACCGACTTTTTGAGAAGTTGAGAAAGATATGTCTTGACTTTTATTTAAAGGAAGCATTGTATACAGACAAGTGAGATTTTAAAAGCTTTAGAACGATATTATATTTTGAATAACAATCATAATAAGTTTTATTATGTAGATATACTTGCTAAATTTCTGGAAGTGTAGTTTGTTTATTTAAAGACAATACGATTTCAATTTATTTAATTTGCCAAATTCGTTTTCAAAAATTGTTAAAAAGTATCTTTTTAATGCTAAAATCTTAAAAACATTGTTTTTCTTTGTTTTAATGTATAAGTATATTTGATTTTTTTTAAAAAACCCTTTTATGCTATTATTTGCCTCATAAATATAAAAAAATACAATAATAATTCACTTTTTCTACCGGAATATCTTATGCAATATATATGCATAATGTAAAAAACTGGATTCTCAAACATGCGAATGATACGTCATGTATTATAGTATTTAATGAATTATGTTTAATAAACTAATCATAAACGTTTGTAAAGTGAAATTAAACCAGATGAGTTTCCAATCTTTGGAAAATAAATGAGTAAAATCCTTGATATTACTTTGCAATCAGCCAAATAATTTACATTACTATATTAGGTCACATCAAATTTGATAGTCTTTCTTATTAAATATTGTGATGAAAATCTCTTTAATAAATATTATTTGGAAAATCATTGGATGCATTATCTAAGATTTAATTATTTAAATCTCTGAGAGATTCTATTAAAAAAATGCAGTATGCAACAAAACAATAACAAGAGAAAATGGGAAAAGTAGTAATTCAACAATAATTGCCAAAACTGAAAAAGAAAAACACTTTTTCTTTTTGTAGAATAACTAAGTTGCAAAACTCCTGCTATAATGGAATAAACTTTCTAATCTTTTCTAATATAAAAATTTTCTTAAAGCCATTCCAAATGTTTGATCCCAACAAAAAAAACAATATTAAATTTCAATCTAAAATGTAAAAATGAATTTTTATTTGTTTATATTTTATGCGCTGCTTTACTGTCCATTTGATTGCGATAAAATTCCCCAATTTATTGCTTTAAACCAAAAAAAAATTATTTTCTCATGGCTAATTGTATGTTAGATACTCACGAGTCCGGCAACAAAAAAATTAATTTTTTTTATCATGTGAGAATATGATGTATTTTTCGTTAGGAGTTTTTTAATAATTAAAGGCAAGGAACAATTGAAGCAAGAAATTCTCATACGCGATGACCATAAATGACAATATTCATGGACATCTTTTAATCGCATACATTTTTACCTGCTTTTACCAGTATTGCATTATTATTATTATGCTTGTTAAAAAGCAGGTGCGTTTTTAAAATGTTCATCTGCTTTTACCAGCTCTGCTTTTTCAAACTGTTTAAACTACTTAATGATAAATTAACTAAGACAAATAATAATTAAAAAATAATAATATCCACACATAATAATAAAATTTTTCAATTACAGATTATTTTTGAAGCAAACAAGATTTTCTCTCCTAAAATACACTTAAATTATAAAGTAAAAAAAAGAATTATATATTATTTATACTTCTTATTTAAATATCGTTCAATTTAAATAACTTTATTCATCGTCGACAAGAAAATAAACATTCTTTCTATCATTTCTAAATAAACACGGTAGATATTTCAAATTGCAAACGATATTTCCAAAACTATTTCTTCTTTGGCAGCAGTGCTACGGGTGTCAGCTAGTTTTAAAAATAAAAATTCATTGCATTTTATTACTTTTATATATTTAGGGTAATTGAAAAATATACTGGTTTAACATCCTTTGCTATCCATGTTTTTTAATGCATATCTATAATAACAAACACAAAAGATACAAAAATAACTCTCGCACGTTTTGGATTAAGCCAGAAACTGCCAAAAGGAATATAAAGAAACACACTTTTACTTGTGACCAATCTTACATTTCTAACATATCCCATTCATTGTCACAAAAAAGAAAATCATTATAAAACCTAGAATCAATATTCGAAGATCTTTCTGAATAAGCTTATGAAATGATTGAGATTTGCCAAAAGGTAGGAGAGGGAATTGAAATTTCTTTCATGTAAGAATGCCGAAATATACACCAAGGATGAAATATATCCCAAATGGCAAATAACCACTATTTGGAAAGAAATTTCGTTCATTTTAGCCTCTTTCCATAGTTGATGAAAAGCTTTTGGATAAGTTAGATACTTTCTATCGGTATCCTTTCTTTACAAATTGTAGCAAGTTTCTTTATATTACCTTCAGTGTTATTGAGCAGTTAGTTTGCCCTTTATATTTAATGCGTACAATTTTATTCATCATTTTTTTAAAAGCTCGTATTTCCTATTCTTGTATTTGCTATTGAAATAATAGTGGAGTTATGAATATAAAAAAGGGAAACTTAGTATTATGATTATTTGACTGTAACTTAGTTTAGGCTTATATTGACTTCGTTGATAACTTTTAATGACGTCATATTTTAAAGCCACGCCAGGGCTATTTTGTGGAGGAACTCGTAATTTTGAATGCTATCAAAAAACGAGGACGACAAATGAGCTGGCACCACTTCTCCACACCATACCAATGGAAACACGATTGGACTTGATAGATTTAAGAGACATGTAAGAGACGTGCTTACACGACGATTCTTCAATGGGATTGGGATTCGAATCTGAAACCCGACGGGTCACGATCCAAGACCTTACCACCAGGCCACTGCAATCCTAAGGGGGCAGTGGTAGTATGACAATGGAACTTATTTATATTCTAAAACTTTCTCCTGCAGTAAAAATTCAAAATAGTAGAATAGTAATTATTTTTATCCCATAT
>JAOUZG010026841.1:2067728-2091877 GCA_026289955.1 Argiope argentata
AAAATGGAATTACTAAACATTTTTAAAAAGAGAGGGTACGTAGAAATATATATAAATAATGAATTTTTGCAAATAGAGAAATTTTTCATCAAAATGTATTTATTTATAAAATTTCTACGTACCCTCTCTTTTTAAAAATGTTTAGTAATTCCATTTTTGAATTGATAATGTGTAAAAATAGGTAGAAAGTGTCTGTGTTTTAGATATTACCTTGAATCCTCAAATTCTTTATACCTTTATTTTTTATACATTCTCCATAAATTTCTAGAAATAATTACGTATCATCATAATTTCAAAATTTGACGTAGGTAAATTTTAGACTCTAATAATTTTGCAAAATTTTTAAAATGTAATTTATCGTTAAAATTTAATTTTTTTTTCAATTTTTAAAAATCTTTGCTAACATTTTGCGCAAAAATAAATAATAAAAATTTCTACATTCCATTGGAATATTAAAATATGAAATAAATTTCTTCGTTTTTTTATTAAGTTTGGGATTTTAATATCCAACAAGATCAAAATTAAATAGTGATCATTGAACATAGGAACTATTTATTAATTAGCATTTTAATAATGTAATTTCGTGTTTATAAATATTTAATTTTTAGAACTTATAGTTCAGCGAGCTTGTTCATGGCAAATGCCATTCATTAGAAACAACAACAGAACTTATAGATATTCTGAAGAATAAGGGATACTTTTTCCCTTCAGAAAAATATCTATCAAAAGAAAGCATTTTCTAAATTTAGAATTGATGAGAATTGTGGGCGGAAGACCTGTGAAGGTAAAAAAATGATAATTTTCTAAAGTATTATTTTGGTAAAGCGTGGGTAGAAAATATGTTTTTTAAGAACTCATAGGAACTTTTATGAATGTCTCAAACTTTTGAAAAAAGATTTTTTTAAGTCTGCTTATTGAAAGGTTTCTGAGGTTTTAATTATAAAAAAAAATTCAGGTTTTACATTTACAAAGGAAATGTTGGCAGAATGGATTCAATGAGATTTGGAAATTCATTTTAAGCAATTTTTATATTCAATTTAAAGCCCTAATTTTAACTTCAAACCTTCGAAGTGTAGATTATGTTATTAAGAAATGAGCCATCTTTGTACTCTAATTCAACAAGCAATTATGCATTTCTTATATTTGATATCAATTCCTGAATAATTAATAAAAACTATACCAGATTATTTTAATAAATGTAACAGTAATGAGATTACAGATTTTGAATTGAATTGTCTTTTTAGCCATGCAATTGAATATTATTCTAAGTGGATGACATTATTATCGGAAATATTAAACTTAAGTTTTCTAAAAAAAATTCGAAATTTATTACTTTATGAAACCGGAAAAGGTCAAAATTATTTATTTAAATTCATAAAAGGTTATTTTAAGGTTAAAAAATTGAACTGTTTTAAAGAAATTGGTCAAGATTTAAAAAGGATTAATGAAATGATAGGAAGTCTAGTGTATACTAACTATAAATTCTAATTAAAATAAGTTTTAAGCGTATGTTTGTATGGTAGTAAATTCAATACTAATTATATTGATATTAGAATTTAAATTTTTTTTCAAAAATAAGGGCATATTTCGAATAACTTCTGATATATTATTTTACATAAAAAACTAGCACCGCTTAAAAAATTTAAAACATTATATTTTTAATGATTTCAACTTAGCTGATTAATATATTTTTTCTATAAATACGCCACTTTTTAAAGTAATTTGCAAATACTGCGACAAGTAATACTTTTGCTTGTCGCATTAAAATTCAATCAATTTTCACTAATTTGCCAAATGTTTTATAGCCATTTTTCTTCCATTTTTTTTAATTATAGCAGTTGAGAATGCGTTCATGTTTTCATATTAATTGACAAAGTAGCTTTTATTTTTCACTGTTTCATGTAATTTGTGTCGATTTTCTGTAAAATCTTAACAATTTTATCTAAAATATATAAGTAAATAATAATAAACCTGGGAAAATATTTTGTTGTTTAAGGTGCAACCATTCATTTTCATCATTCAGTTTTTTATTGTTTGGTATTTTAAAGGCATGATTTATGAGCATACTTTTTCATTAAAAAATACAACACTTTTTTTTTCACAATATTGAAATTCCCATAATAATAAAATAAAGATTTCTAATAATTAACTTTATTACATCTGTAATCTAATTCAATTTATATATTCTAGCAGATATATTAAAATATAGCATCAATAATACGTAGGATTTAGAGTAGCTTTATAAGCAACTATTTATATAAATTATATATACCATATATATTTCAGAACTGAAATGTGAAATAATTACGTAATAATGAATATTTTTATGAATAATATCACTTGATTTATATTCAGTCTCTGGGGAAAATCATAATGCATTATTGAGTAGAATTAATTTCGTTAAGATACCTTCCTCATATCAAATACATTTTGATAGTGGATAATGCCGACCTAATAAATCTGAATTATGCTAAAATTTGAATTCGTCATACTAAGGTCGGATGGCATTATCCCACTTGTTCCATCACTTTCTGCTTCATGTCGCTCTGAATGTATTACTATGTGGCGGGAGACCACATTCTGGAAGTTTATTGTACAGCAATTAACCTGTTCACCTGAGTGTAGAGAGACGACCTGCATTCGATTAACTCCAAAGGGAATCTCAACAAATGAGTCAATTTTGAAGTAGATTATAAATAATCCAAAAGATGCTTAAGTTATCTCCATAGATTTAAGTTGTTCAGCTTTTGGAGCTGGAGACTACTAGATAAGATACCAGATTAGACAAGACCAGAATTTGATTTATTCTCAATAACATTACCAATAATGAAATGCTATAATTATCTATAAATTTCTAATAAAAATCTATAACTAGAAATAAAAAAAAACGAGATTAGTTTGCATTTTAATGCAGTCTACGAATAATATGTGTATTTTTTGTTAAATGTAAACACTCCTTCCTTTCATTTTTCCTCTCATCCCTATTTTGACGAATTAAACCCATCCTAACGCATGCGACAAAGCACGATAGATTTAGAATCATTTTTAAACAATAAGATAATTGCAATTTTTCTTCCCATTTCAAACTGATTTTATTTTCATACTAATTTTTCACAACCTTCCAAATAATTTTATTCTAAAATTTCGGGATATCGGAAAATTGTAGGAATAAAAATAACAATAAATTAAATCCAAAATTTAATTGAAATTACCTTTGCATCTTTTAGTTATTTTTCAAATAATTAATACTAGATGTTTAATAAAACTTTTCATATAATTATATGATATTTAAGATATCATTTTGAAATCCAAATCCATTATCATTCTTTTGACAATTTTGTAAGACTAGAGATGGATTTATTCCTTACAATTCCGACTACTATGGGTAATACTATGGGTGGTATATTTACCAGTTTATTAACTGCTAATTAATATGTTTTAATTCACCAAAAAAAGATATGAAAGTATAAAATCGTTTTTTCACCCAAAGTAATGATGCTTTGAAATTTAGAATTATCTTAATACATTTGTAATTTTCGTATTGAAAATTAATTTTTAGAGAATGTATTACTCTTTGTGCTTCTTAGATTTATACTCCATTTTAAAGACATATGTGAGCAGTTACAAAACTAGTATAGGTTTATAAAGTACCTTTTTATTCTTGTTCATGGAAGCCTAATCTTTCATTTTTTTTTTCGATATCGAAAAATTGATTCAGAAATTTTTCAAATATCCTGTAATTATTATACAAGATTTATTGTTCAAACTTCAATCTTGGATAAGTTTTCCAATAGTTTTAGAAAATACATTACTTTCCTTATCTCTTTAACTTTTGGTTGAAATTTCTAACTAATTATTTATAACACTTCATTACTATTCATATATTAATTAACAACCGAACTTCTCAATTCAATCATTAAACAATGCATTATTTTAAATTCATCGCTTAAATTCTCTCTTAATAGTTAAAACAGCACCACTGGGTCGACTGGATTTGGCAAGGCACGAATCCGCGGCGCTATGTTAACCACTAGAAAAAAGTGATCATCCGTGCCAAGAGACTGGTAGAGGACTTTCTTGACCTTCATCTGCCACATTGGTAACTTTGTCCACACAAATTCATGAAGCTATTGTGGCGTCATCTCCCCACAGAAAAAGTTGTCAGACTCACTTGACGCAAGAACTCACAAACACGCTGGCAATAACTATGAAAGTGTTCGTCTCTCCCCCGACTCAGTGGTGTGGGAGTTTTGGTGTAGCTAGCTTCATAAAGTCACCTAACAGTCTCTGGACACGATCGATTATTTTTGTCTAGTGGTTGTCTAGTGGCTACAGAACCGAAGCGTCCGCATCTTCTATCCTTGATAAATCCTATCACCACATCCCCATTCATTAAAAAAATTCTAAAATCTAAGCAGAACAGATAAAGAATACTAATTGTATTTTTGGATTTAAGTAAGTTTAAAGTGTTTGAATATTTAAAGTTTTGATTAACTGAAATAAAAAAAAATGTGTGTTTTATTAAGCTCTATTGGGCTACATTTTTCCTTTTCTTATATAAATATATTCAACAGTTGTAAAAAATCATTTGAAAAAAAAGAAAAAAAAACGTTTCAGAAGGGAAAACAAACAAATTTATTTACTTCTGAATAAATCTGTAGTATGAATTAATAATTATAAACACAAAAAAATAACTCCATAATATTTACCAGTGTGTCTCAGTTGGACTTAAATATTGTTTATATTACAGATAAACACAGCAGAAAAGAAATTTAAACAAAAATAAAAGGTAATAAGGTTTTTACCCCACATATTCGAATTGCTGATAAATAAATCCAAATTACTTTTTGGTTAAAACAGAAATAGAAGATTAATTTTTTAGCAATATGTCTGAATCAATTACATTGCAACAGTATGCATCTGATCACCTTGTACTATTTCGAAACCAACGTAATGTTAAGCTTATGAATCGACTGATATTTAGTTTATTACAATTCTATTCCCGAACCTTCAACCATATTTTACATTATATTTAAGACATCTAAAGGATCAAAAAGACTAAATTTCAATAATCCCTTTTTTATTTTTTGTAAATTTTATTTACTGACAACAAAGAAATATCTGGAATTTTCTTAGAAATTCTTGATCAGACGTGTTTATCTGAAATACACTGAAATCTCAACCAGCACTAAGGTTAAAAAATTCTTATGCAGATTTTTTATTTAGTATGATGTAATAATAATAATAATAAATATTACTTAATAAATAATTTAATTACCTTAGAAATCATAATTTACTTTATTTTAATTTTCTTAGCGATAAAACGAACCCATCTGTAAATTTTGGATTTAGTAACTTTACTTTAAGTGAATAATAAATGAAATGCTGGAGATACCAGAAATTAATTAGCAGTTTTAATACAAAGCCATAATTATAATAATATGTAGAACAAAAATATACTTTTCTAAGAGATCATAAATTATTAAATGTCATTTTCCTTCAGGTTAAGTCAAAGTTAAGAGTAAACCTAAAATGATGAAGAAATTCAAAATATGTATTTTTTAAGTAATGAAAATAAAAATGAATATCATGTAAATATGTTATTTTCGTTTAGATTGTTGAAATAAATGTAATTACGGAAACGGTATTTTAAATAAATAGCTAAAATTACTTCATTTTTGAAAATAAATTGATTTTTAAACAGCATAAGTGAAATGCTGTTACTTTGTGCAAATATCGAACCAAAAAAAAACTGTCCTGCATGTTCCTTTGAAGTGTGAAAATCTTTTAAAGACAAAATTAATCTGAAATGCTTATAACTTTAAGTAAGATATTATTAAAAATATATATATAATTTATATTTTATTTATTTCACTATTTTATACCTCCATAACACACGGATATTATGCAAATGGCCTAAACAACTTATAGATTCTCCAATTTTTCATCTAGAAAAAAACCTCTTTACTACCACAAAAATATCTTCATATCTGGGTAACCTAAATTTCCCAAATGCATACTGGGAGTCAGAATTTTCTTATGACCAATCAATCCATCGAGAAAAAAAATCCTATGCATTTCTAAGCAGGAAAATGCTTAGAATATACAAAATCAATTTTGGCCTGTTTCCGACCGAACCTATCAAAATCTAGAGCATATGTTAAAGGGGCTGAGTGGGAGAGGGCTGAAATTTCTTTCGTGTCTCAAAATCATGCAATTCAATAGCATTGAATTATCTCCCCGTCAGCATATAACAAATGTCGAGACAGACCTCCCCATGATAAAATTTTGCTATCCAGCTTCACAACTGATAAGGGCACATTTGATCAATTTTGTTATTTCACCTTGACATCGATTCATAAAAGATTCTGTAGGACTCCTACGCTTTTATATAGCTCCATATATTCTAGTTTATAGGTATGCACATCTAGAGGTTATAATGATTTTTAAGCTCTGATTAAAAGAATATTATTTTAATAATTTCATTTTAAGAAAACTTGATAATCAATAAAATTTATAGAAAATCAGTATAATTTGGATACTTGACTTCTACATTTTTAATTGGAAAAATTTAAAATCTTATATATCTAATGATACTTTAAAATCTAAATTAAATCTTAGTTAATTTTCAAAGTTATCTTAATTTAGCCCATAGTAACTTCATTCTAATATATTCTGTTATCTCTTGATACAATTCCACATGTTCTAGTTATTTAATTTAACAGAAGTTGAGTAAAATTGCTGAATTGGTTAAAGGCCGACGAATTGCATGTAATATTGTGCCACGAATACCCATAAGAAAGATCATAAACTACTAGTTTTCCCTGATTTATCTCTGGGTTTGACTTTATTCTTTTATAGTGTAAATTTAGGAATGAAGTTTTACTATCACATGGGGACCATATTTTAATTCCAAATTTAGAAGGCTTAATAGGTATATACTGTTAGGAAGGACACCGGTCAAGAATTTTTTACTAATCTTTCATCTTAAGTCATATTTTCCTTCAGAATACTACCAGAATACTATTTTTTTCGATATACTACCCATTTTTTCAAAGATATCTCGCATTGCTTCTAGTTTATTAAAATTTATTCTTTCTTGAAGAATGAATTTGTTATCAAAACGAATAACCCTAAATATAGAGCTAAATAATTTAAGGAACGTTGCGGCCCGTATATTGGTGTCAAAATCGTTGCCAGAGCTTTCACTCATAATTTCATCATTTATATGAATTTCATATTAAAATACTTCATATTCACTCTCAAAAGTTTCTATTAGTTTAGCTATATCAGTGGGACTTAAATAATACGATTTGTCGTTGTTTTTGCTCACAGTCACATGCAAAACTATTTTACTTTACACATGAAAGTGAAATATAGCAGGAAAAAAAGAAATATTGCAATAAGAGCAATAATTTAGCCCCCTGCCAATCGTATCAATTGTTGACCTTGCACACGTTCTCTTGTCATGCTACCAAAGACATGTGACAATGGAACAAGTTTCAAAAAACTAAGAAATTAAAGAAAGTGTTGTTATTAATTTATTTTGGATAATTCCCATCAAATGTGGGCATGCTTAAGTAAAAATAAATGATTTTTTGCATTGGATCATATTGACGCAAACGACATATTAAATATAATTTGAAAATATTCCGTCGAAACACAAATTAACATAAATCTCTCTAAGTATATATATTTATATTATTTTCAAATTATTGCTACAAGTTTCACGAAAATATCTTTGTACAACATTTTTGTTATAAACGTATAATTTTTTTTGATCATATAGACCCGAACAGAACAGCAGGATTAAACATAGTATAAGAAATAAATCAAATTTAAATACTTTCCTCCGTATTATAATAAACTATAACCGTTTGTCTTCAATAACTACCACGGCTAGCTTTTAACATTATTTATTTGTAGACATTCACTAAACTTAAACACATACACAAACAGTTATATAATTTAAGGGACAACATAACGTAGCCAATTAAGACATTTACGAAAAACAAAGGACAGTCCTCAATCGAGACGCTCTCTCTAAGTTGACTGAAGGATGTCCTGGCATTATCATATTTGGACGACATCATCGTGCTGTCTCCTACCTTCCAAACATCAGACCGGGTAGCTCCAGTAGCTCCTCTTAGAAAAAGAGGACGGCCAAGACTTCCGCCACCTGACTTCTTTCCGAGACGGCCACGAAGAAGTCAGAGGGGGAGGATGTAACGGAACTGTGGCAACGTCACCTAGAGGAAACATCAGCGCCACCTAGATCAGTATCCACCTCGGCCATCATAGCCAGTCGACCTCCAGCCAACTTAGAGAGAGCGTCTCGATTGAGGACTGTCCTTTGTTTTTCGTAAATGTCTTAATTGGTTACGTTATGTTGTCAAATAAATAATGTTAAAAGCTAGCCGTGGTAGTTATTGAAGACAAACGGTTATAAAACAAATTTGTTTTAATTTTTATTTTAAATATAATATAAATCATAAACTATGTCAAAGTTAATTTTGAGCTTCTTTTATGCAAATCTAATTGACACGTTAATATTTGGAACAAATAAAGAAAGAAAATTTGAAATAACAAAATTGTTTGCTTGTATATATTTGTACATTTTAAGCTAAATTGAATAATTTAAAGCATAGTGTTAGAACTAAAATAAATATTTAGATCTAAAGATTTAAATATTGATAATGTTTACAACAGTGCATGTTTAAATACAATTACAACATTTGGCTAAATAAGAGTACTTTACTCAGAAATATTTTGGAATAGAAGTGAATTTTATTCATCAAAATAATTGTGTAACCCAGTTTTATATAACTTGTTTGTTCTATTGAGTTAAAATGGAAATAATTTACTTTTCATAGGAAAAACAATGCGGAATCGCTTTCTAGGTGAGTCAAAGTGAAGTTGGATTTTCATTCAACGATACTTACTATTTATTTGCATTTGCAGAAGAAAATGGTAATGAATAAATAAATTTAACACATTAAAAAACTATAAATTATAAGTATTGAAAGATGGATATTTTGTACATAACTCCACGAATTAAATGTATGGTTACAGTACAGATAAAGTCAATGCATTACTTTTAATTAAAATAGAATTGAAATATTTAAAAAGTTATCATTATACTATAGTATATAATACTTACAGCAATAAGAAAATAAATGGTCTTAGTTTAAAATGTAGAAATAAAATTAGAATGTTTGAAAAGTTATCCTTATAGTATAATATATAATGCTAATAAAATCAATGTATTACTCTTAAAATGTAAAAATAGAATTCTAATATTTAAAAATTTATCATCATAGTATAATAAAAAATGCTTAAAGTACTGAAAAAATAAATGTATTACTCTTAAAATATAGAAATAAAATTAGAATACTTAAAAAGTTATTTTAGATTAATATATTATGTAGGTTATCAGTTGTAGAGTAAATGCATAGAACCAATTACTACTAGAAGAAAAAACAAATGCTTATTTGTTTGTTAAAGAATTTGAAGAAAATCTACAAACACCATAGCATCACGGCGTTAATGGTAATTTATACTGAAGAGCTTCATACATTGTATACATTATCATAACCCACTTAGAGCTTCAGTAATTTCTCTTGTAGATATAATTTACAGATGAGGCATGTTTCTGACATAATGGCTTCTGCAATATTACAACTCCCATTTCTGGGTGTTAGAAAATCAGAGATGCACCGTAAATATTCATGGTTGAAGAGGTTTATTTCTGAAGTTTACATTAGGGAGACCAAAGAAGCTAAGCTTCTTCCAACAATATCGATTTTTTTTAAAGTTCTAATGCTTGTTTCAAATCTAGCTTGGATTATACTATAACAAAAGGAAAGAGTTTTCAGATATATAAATGTTCAATATCTTATGAATAACTTTCTTTCCTTACTTCGTGGTACTACAAGTTTAAAAATCGAAATTGAACAAAAGCGCATGTCATGGCCAATTTTCTTTGAAAAGATAATAACCAATATATTGTCTACTAAACTTGATGATGATATTTGATTCTGTAATTGACATTTCAGCATATTTGTTACCACGTTTATGATAGAGCTATCGATTCTAAATTGTGCTAGTAGGTGGCGTTGTTAGCTGATTTATCATGTTAAACATACTTATTTTTATTATTTAGGGATTAGTGGGACTTCATATTAACATTTTATTTCTTAATAGGGGTATCAGGCAATTTCTCAGACTATTCCCTATATTTATTCTGATAAACTTTAAACAAAATTGATAAGATTTCTAAAAACGTTTTATTTCTATTCCACAAACTCTCCAATCAGTAATTTTTCTGTTTCAGTTATGCCTGTTAAGATTGTTTTAAAGATTTGGCCAGTGTTCTGGATCCAAATAAAATCAAATATTTTAATCAGACCAATACTCTAAATGAAATTGGAATTTTCAAATTTCGTAATCCGCAAGAAATGGCTGACTAAAATATTGAATTTCTGGTATACGTACTATTTTTAAGGAAACTTATTGAAAAGTGAAATATTTCATTTTGAAGTGTTGGATTAACTGCTTGACTATCAAAAACTCACTTCCCACACTGTGTGTGTGTGTGTGTGTGTGTGTGTGTGTGTGTGTGTGTGTGTGTGTGTGTGTGTTAAGCATTATATGATCTTCGTTCTTGGCTAAATATATGTTTTTATATTTGTTATCTTGATTTATGTAGTCCCCTATTTATTTACAAAACAAAATACATAACAAAATTTCATTTAGCATTAAGTAACATATATTTTAAATATATGGCATATAAGCAATTAAATTAAATATTTGTTTTATTTTCTACTAAATATTTTTTCACATATATTATTCTTTTACCTATCGCATTTTTGCCTATCTTTTTACTTTTAATTAATTTTAAAAGCTATTTAGCATATTTTTCTGATAATATGTTTTATGTAAAATAAAAACAAAATGTAATCTTCTCAAACACGTTAACTATTTATGAGAATAATTAAAAGAATAAACTATATGATAAATGATCTTTTGAAAACTGTAAGTTTTAACTCATTATAAATTGAAATAGTTATCAAACAGGATATTTTCTAAAAAGTGAGGAAAAGGAAGTGTTTTCTATTATTACTATTTTATTATTCTGTTATTACTATTATTATTACTAGAATTTAAAATATGTATAGTATTTATGCCACAATTTTGTGTTCTTTAAAACATTGTGTAATATTTGCATGATATCTGCTCCGAACTTAGTCCAGTAGCTTATTTTTTTACATTGAATAGGAACTTTAATTGCATTGAAATATGTAAACTAATCAATTTCCGGAGTTAATCCACGGATGATTGACCCAAACTAATGAAATTATGATTGACCTAAAATAATTATTTTCTTCGTATCTTGATCTGATTAGAAGAGTGACATATTTTCTGATTTTAGAGTGTCAAGAATATTTATCTTAATTTTATTTACAGGATATAGTGGCTATTGGAAATTTAGACAATTTTTTAATTCATAATATATTTTTTACTGAAAAAAATTATTATTATAGTCAATTAAATCCTTTTGTAAATATAACTAAAAATTTTATTTTATAATGTATCAGAAAAGTTTTTATAGAATAAACTTTTGCAGTAATTCATGAATTATAAGAAAAATAATCTGTATTACGTATATGACTTCACTCCCGAAAAATTCTATTTCCGTTACTCTAATTATTATTTAAAATAACTGCATCGATTTATTCCAACATTTATTGAAGTTGCTCATTTGTTTTCAGCAAAATTGTTTTCATCTCAATTGAAGTTTAATTACATTCACTTTTAATTAATTTCTAAATTTAGAAGAAATGATTCAAACTTAGGAAAAAGCGCTTCATATTTCCTGCTGCAGAATAAAGCTTCTAAATTAAATAGGTTATGTAATTATCAAAAATTCAAGCTTAAAATATTTTGAGTAGAAAATAAATAAGAATGGCTCAGTTATGAACAATATTTAATTGAAAATTGTAAGTGCCATTAAACATAGCGAACCATACTTAACCAGAGCGAGCATACTCCATATATTTATTTATGATACATTTTTAAACTTTATACAGAAAAAATACTTTATTGCATTATAATTCAATTTTTGCTTAATTATTACTGCTTACTTCTTTAAAGCTTGGCATTAAATATTATTGTTTCGTTTTTTGTAAACATTTATCTCCATTTTGCAGAAATTAAATAACCTCTCAATTTGTTAATGCTACTATATTTCCAAATATATAGCGACATTAAGCATAACTATTTCCGTATGAAAACATTTAGGATATGTAGGGAAACCCATACATATACTGTATCTTCACACTCTTTTGGGTCAATATCCAATTGGACGATCGAATATCTGAATATTTATACTAATGACAGAAATTATATTATTTATTATAAAAATAAATTTCAAATATTGTATAGTCAATAAATGTAAGCAAAATTGTCCTTATAATTTATAAATTTGCATACAGTATTACCTTAATATAAAAGGAACATATTAAAATCAATTGTGTTGCTGCCTACATTGTGTCTTATTTGGGAAGATACTGCTTTTTCGTCTCCAAAAATTGGAATTTAACAACATTTAGTATTAGAATCAAATATCGTGGAACTAATATTTATCACTTATATTCGAATGCATTATCAGGTAAGAAAATAATGTTGTTTTAGTTAGAAGGTTTTGATATTTCCGAAATTTATGGGCAAAAATTATTTTTACCAGCTTTTATCTGTATTGCATTTCTTTTATGTCCGCTTCTTTGACAGTTTTAAAAGATTTCGTTTTTAAAAAGTTGATCTTCTGTAATCATTATTGTATTATTCTTATGAATGCTTCTTTTACAGTAGATTTGTTTTTAAAAGATCGACCAGTTTTTACCAGAATTGCTTTATTATTACGTATAGTTCTTTAAAAGCAGATGCGTTTTTGAAAGAATGATGTAAACTATGACATCATAGCTGTTATTTCTTTTCAAAATCGGTCGAGCTGCAATTCTTTGTTAGAGAGCGAGAGAGAGGGAGAGAGGTCTCGTGATTATTTCAAACCGGTTTAAATTAGTTAATGACTTAAATTAATAAAGAAAAATAGTTAATGAAAAATAATAATGCTCTCACGTGATAGCTTGAAATTTAAGATCAAAGATTTAATTTTCTGTTTTCAGTATTATTAACGTATTAACGTCTCAATCAAACGGTTGTTAACGTCTCAATCAAACGGTTATTAACGTCTCAATCAAACGGTTGTCATAGGATTTTAATGTAAATTAGTTTTATAGATTATAAAAAGGAAAATTCCTAACTGAAACAAAAATACATTTCTTATTCGTCATTTATTTTTCTTATTGAATATATTACCATTAATTCTAAATTAAATATTAAGTTTGAAAAACTTTATTTTGTAATGAATGTCACGTAACCCACAAATTCTTTGCAGTAAAAATTATCTTTAAAATACACAATAGAGTATAAAAATATTTCTAAATGGCGGTTGAAATTCATAAATAATCGTTTATTCTATCTTTCTCTTTTTACATTCGTAGAGTAAAGTCTGGAAACATACATATTTTATCTTATAAACTATCTAAAAAATCCACGATCCTTTTTAGTATTGCATTTATATATGCTTTCAAAATCCATACATTTCTCTATATCTACATTCTTTAAATTTTTAATGCTAGACATATTTATTTTGAAGTGTTTTCTGATATAAACAAGTTACATACTTTCTACTATTCTACTATATGTTGATTTTTGTGTCCATCTGAAAGCAAATTTAGGTTAAGATATCAGTAAAACACTTATTTTAAAATGGGGTGCATCATTAAATAAAACATAGTTTTTCATGGGATAGTACTTCTACTTTTGTGACATATGAGAATTAATATGTTATTTTGAAACGTATAACATGATTTTTTTTAAAAAAATGTACCCCAGATTGCTTCATTTTTAAAAAAATCCTCAAGACCAGTGAGGTTTTAAAATTCGTATTGGGTTTATATTCTCAAGGGTTTGCACAAAGCTATACAAACTTAAGCTACTTCTAGTTGTAAATAAATCTGAATGCTTTGGTTTTCCATTTTGTACTGACGGCGTTTATAAATTTAAAGAGTTTTCTTATTGGAAAAAGAAACACTCATATTTTAAGTAAAAAACTTTTCATCAAAAAATTTCGTCATTAGGGCGAAAAATTCGCGAATTTCTTTTTATCTAATATTTCTTTACATTCTCCTTTTCCTTTGATTTCTGACAAAATACACTTTTTGCATTTATAAATACCTCCCAGTTGATTCATATAATTAAAATTCGTTATTCGATATCTAAAATGATAATTAAAAATGAAATTCGATATGAATAAATATACTTATAACTATATAATTTTTAAAAATTTAATATATTTAATTTTTTTAGAATTTTATTTTGTATTTTCATCATTAAAATTCAAATCAATGGCTTTAATGTTAAAAATTGTATATTTGGAAACGTGACTAAATAACAGAATTGAATTTTTCTTGAGAATTAGAGTAAATCATAAGGAAGCATATTTTTGAAGATAAGTTAGCCTGTGGCTTCATTTCATAACTATATATATAATAAAATGTATTATTAGTTACTGTACATTTAGGCATTTTTTAGTCACTATGAATCATTACAAATGATGCAAAATCTGCAATCCATATATTTATTCATGAGCACTTTATTAACGAACTTTTATTGAATAGCCTGTCGTACGTTTTGCTCATTTTTTAACTTCCAAATTGTTTTCCACCTATATATACTTTCAATCGGTATAGTCTTGATTATACTGTAATATTACTCTTTTCAAGAAGAGCCTTTTTATTTTTTTGTATTGTTGTTTTATAAAATATCTTGAAAATATTTAAATTCTTACTTACAAAAATGTGTGATATTTTTTTTCAAAAAGAGGAAAAACTTTATTAATATTAAACATTTTCCCCCGGATACCAACTGCTCATATAAGGTGCTGATGGTTTAATGAATCGAAAATATTTCAAAATAATTTTCAAGCATTATAATCAAACACTGGCATGTTGTATACCTTACGATTTAAATCTACACTTATACCTATTGCGCCTAGTAAGTAAAATACATAATATAGAATGATAAAGGTTCTGTTAAACATTTGATTACAGTTTTATCCATTTTTAAAACTGAAAGCTGCCATTAAAGTCGATATTTAATTTTACATCGGTGCAAGAATTCATTTTTCTATTAACTGAATTCTTTCTGCATCGAGTGTTTTTACTTACTACTCTTTCGGAACAATGGGTTTTTATCGATTATCTATGCTTTCTTTAAAATGTCCGTTCCACATTTTTTATAGAAAATTGTTTTGATCTTGTCAAAATTCAAGATCCGGTTATATATAATTTCAGAAATATTCTTCTTCGAAGATCAAAAGCATTGTAAAAAAATTACAAGTTTTATTTTACAAATAAAATATCTTTGATAAAATGAAAATATTAAAAAGATTTAAACTGATCGATTCGTTGCAAACATTTGCCAACAGTGAAATAATAAATTAAAACTTTAAAGAGAAAACTTTGATTTAAAATAATTGATGTATTTATTTCTGTACGGCAAAATTGACTAAATATCGGATTTAAGAAGTGGTTCAAATTTCTCAAAGCTTGTTTGTATTTTTTACAGTTTAATCCTTCATCTAATTTTAGATAGAGTAAATACTAATACCGATATAAAATAGGGAGCTTAATTGTATGCGATCAAATACAGTTCAATAATTAGAATATGATACATAGGATATTAATAGTTAAATAAAGTTAATAAAAAGTTAAATTAAAGTTAATAAAGTTAAGGTTAGTAATTTAATAGTTCTGAAAAACTCACTTGAAATCTTTTCAGAAAAATAAGTGTTTATATTTAAATGTAAAGTATAGGTGTTTGACTTTTATTGCGTTTCTGTTAAGTTCAAAACTAAAGAAAGAAATTCATATCACTTCATCAAAGAACACCGTTGTAAAAATTAAAGCTAATAAAGTGTGCAAATTTTAAATAAATTCTTAAAGATTTTTTCTTTTAAAAGTTTAATTATATTTATCGCCAATCTTACATCTGCCTGAGAATATTATTGAAGGAAACTTATGAAAAAGCTTCTCAACCGTAGCAATGGAGCCAATATTTCCATTATAAATCCAAATTTACAATCTCCATCAGTGGTCAAATATTTGAAAAAAGGTAGTTTTAGCATATAATATTAAATCCTTCATGGATTCTAGTCTCAAACCTAAGTCAGTGTGACTAAATTACTGTGAATGAATCAAGAATCGTAGCGTTTTCTTTTTAAACTTAGGAACTTTTATTCTATGGAAATAATTATACATTTTTTTTTCAAAAAAATTATCAGTAGATTTAAAAATGTTTATAGTAAAAATTACTGAGAAATTTTAATTAATAGAAATTTTTTTGGTGGTGGTGGGAGTTAGGGAGCCTTATTTTGTCTAGAATATAAAGAATTTTAAAGTAAAACTGAAGATTTAAAAATGCTCAAGGCATATTGAATGAGAAAAGAATACATAATCGAAATAAATCAACATTAATTTTTTTTTCACATTGTGCGAAGCAACTGTATTAATTAAATATCAATAAAAATTTCTCCGTCTTTTCAGTTTCGTCTAAAAGGGAAATTGATAATAATGCAATGTTTTAGATAAATTCAGTTTTTCGGCAGAAGTTATAAAGTATTCAATAGACAAATTTTGAACTATTGCAAGTTTGTTTGTTTTTAATTCGCGAATATAATTTTTAAATATGTTATATCATCACTTGAAATCATAGCTGTGTAATAACTGTTTTTTTATATCAAGGGAACATTTTGAATTTATATTTTAATATATAAATCAAACATATTTTTTAAAAGGAAAAAAGATTCTGCTATCCTACTTTATAAATTTTTTTAATATGAACATTCTATACTTTCATTGCTTTGAGATTGTTTTTAAAAAAATAAGTTTCAATTTATATTTTCCAAAAGTATTATAAACATGCTTTAAAAAAATCAAAATATTTAAAAAAAACGAACCATGTTTATACAGCGGTTTTGATAGAAATGTAGTACTTAAAATCAAATTAAATATCTTAATATTTTTACTATTCGAAATATTTATTATCATATAGGTAATCGATTTTGTCACGAAATGTATCAAAATATTTTGTTAAAAAATGTATATTTATAGAAAAGTCTGACGCATGTTCCAATGCGTCAGACTTTTCTATAAATATACATTTAGAGAATGCAACAAAGGAACATACAAACACAAGGAACATACAAATAGAGAATGCAACAAAATGCTAATGCTAAAACAAAATTTATTGGATTTTTTTTCAAAAGGGATTTTGAATGTAAGAATCAATGAGTCCGATAGAAACTTGTCACGATTTTCTAACTATTGTTTTCCTGACAGGTGCATTTGGAATTTTTTCTGTTTCTTTACCGTTCTGTAAATTTTATCAGCAAGCTAGCAATTTGTTTCTGAAATGCATGGTCTTTTTGTTAACTATACTTCTATTTATTTATCAATAAAATTTATTTTTTTACTGTATATACTACAGTTATTGGAAAGGTACTTTTTTTTTACCATTTAACAGTTTAAATTTTTTTCTGAGTGATAGAAATATAACAACCTCAATAATTCGTTCCTTTTAAAGGGTTATTTTTATTTTATATTTCATTATTTTATGTTGTGTATTCTTAAAATGATTTTAGAAAAAACTCAGTTTTTTTCCTTTTATATAAGAAGTATATGAATGTACGTACAATGTGCATCAACATATTTTTAGTAAAAAAATCAGTATTCATTTATTGAATTCTTTTAATTTAAATAAAAGCTTGTAGTGATTCACTTTTTGGAAATTATTCGACGAAACTATCTTTCTTAGTCTTCAAAAAGTACTGGAAATTTTAGGATTTATAACTTCAATGAAATTAATATATAATGAATGAAAACATATAGTAATTAAACACTTTATTGAAAATTTTAATTATTTTTTGAAAGTATTACAATATATATTAAAAAATAATAAAAATCAAAGTATATGTATACTGAAACTGAATTAAATACGTATATTTGTTTCTGTCCATAAAAGCGTATAAAATCAAATGATTAATTGATTTGGGGAAACGCCTTACAGCTCACAATTGAACTAAATAAAGAAGAAATTCCACCAGAAGCTAAGGATAGTTTCATCTATGGGGAAAATATTTAATATAGTTAAGCTGATCCTACACTAAAGTGATTAAAATAATAAAAATCTTTGCCGAGAACTTTTTTATACCATGCATTTTCTTTTTACCAATTTATCCCTGATATATTAAATTTCCTAATGGAATGAAAATACCCTCTACCGCTCATATTCAAGAAATTTAATCTATGAATAGTTTTAATAAAATATTCAAGAAAATACTCTAGATTTTCGATGCATGAAAAAGAAGCTCCAGATGTGATGAAAAAAGTTATGAAAGAAAATGCTTGGAGTCTCGGTTCAACTCCATAATTAATATGAACTTACTTATGAAACATTATTTACGTAAGAAAGTGCATCAAAAACATACTCAATGTTTTTAAGTTTGGTGGCTTATCTCGAAATGACTTTTATGCAATTAATTTCCTCAATAGGATACATGTGTTTATTTAAGATTTAATAATACATAAGAAAGGGAAAAACACATTATTGTTCTTCCCTTAAGTTCCTATGGAAAATCCTCTAATCCATCGAGAATCTAGTCATGGAACATATAAATTTTGGTTTAAAAAGTGGAGTCAAATCATGAAAACAAATTCTCCAAAAGAATGTTCGCTTATTCTCAAGAATTTAAGAAGGAATGGGATATAATCTAAGAAATAAGATAACATTATTGAAAACTTCTATAAACATTCTATAAACAAAAAAAAATGTGAAACAGAAAGAAAATTCATAAAATCTAATCAATTTGAAAATATAATTAAAAATTGGGAGAAATAAAGCCACTGATTTAGATGGAAGAATACACAAGAAGTTAATGAAAATAATTTATATCTGGCAGTAAATTCTTTTGAAAGGAAAGAATGGCCAAAAAACTTTGAAATCCTTAATTATGCCCATAATGAAAGAGAATAATCAGACTATATGGTAATACACATTATCATATAGTCTTTAATAGGTTTCTTGGTAGCTTAATACATTTATTAATATTTATTTTAAATGCAAAAGAATAATCCTCATGTCAAAGATTGAAATTACATTAAAAAGACGTATAGTTTTATGCACAGCGTTATTAACGATCTCTGTTTGTCTTAGGGTATAGTTTCGATTTTTTTTCTAATTTTGAGATCATATACACTCACTCCTAAAATTTAAGTACGGTGAGAAAAATACTAATTTACGGAAGCCAATCGGAATTGATGAGGATGCAAGTTACTGCAGATGTAGATGGAAGTATGCAAATATATTAGTTAACAGACAATCGCGCTTTCATGTGAAGATATGTGCAAAAAGGACAGTCTTATAAGAAGACAGCTTTATGAAGTATTACAGAAGTTGATTGTAAGGGCTTATAGTAGGTACGTACAATGTGTTTCCAAGGCATACGTGTTCCTAGAAGACGAATGAAAGATTCGGAGAGCTAGAGTGCTGTGGGCCGCATTGAAGCACTCGACTGTCCGATCACAGATGCTGCTTTTTTCTTCAGCGTTCATCATTCTGTAATTTCACTTTTATGTACACAATTCCTAACAACAAAGACAGATGTCCGAAGGCTCAGGAGTTACAACCACAGCGGAAGATCTATTTATTGCTATTGCAGCCAAGAGCCTTGCTTTTTGTATATTTACAAAAAATATTTCAAGTTATTTCAAGATGAAAAACCAAAACAGAAACACGAGTCTCAAACGTGATGATATCCCGAGTCTTAATTGTGTAATCAAACATCATTTTCGTTGAAAAAAGAGGTGTGGCGCTAGCTTCATAAACCGGATAACATCTACGATACCGAAGTCAACTTTTGTAATATGTTCATGTTACTCGGCTACGGACCCTAGAATTGCAGGTTTGTATCTCTACCTTCAATCGGTACAGAGTCAAAATCAGTTCAGATCAAATTTATTTACTTAATTTTTTAGTGATCATCCTATTTTGTCATAGTATTAAAAATAAACTTCATTTACCTATGTATTACATTTTTAAAATTATGGTATTTAAAAAATGGTATTTAAATCTTTTATTATAAAACCTAGTTATTAAAAAATGTTTTATGACACATAAGTTTTAAATATATGTTATTATATCTTATCTTAGTGCTATTATATGTTATTAACCTTATAAATCTTAACTTGCCCTATCTTAAAAAATAAGATCTAATTTATTAAATATATAAGCCTTAAATAAATAATATATATTTTATAAATCTTATTTATTTGAATGCAAAGTATTAAGCATTATTTAAAATTAATTAGTTATCGGCATATGATATGTCTGTAACTTATATAACATTAAAAGGTACAATAAATATATGAATGTTAGCATTTGTGTTTGCTTTTGAGAGATTGGTATTTATTGCTCCATCGCATACTCTGCAAGAAAAAAAACTCCATCAAAAACCCTTAATAAATATAATTAATTAATGAACCCAAAACATCTTTGAAAAGGATAATAATTAAGTCAAAGGAAACCAATATTTTTAAATAACAAACAACATTTGTAATGATATTTTTAAAATACCAATTTATAAAGTGAGACAGTATTCTAATTTATCTGTCAATTGATTAATTTTTTATTATTATTTTTGATTCAATTTTTAATAATAAATATAAATTAATAAAAATAATTAAAAATGGTCATTAAAGCAGACATATAAGCTATATAAAATATACCTAGTTGAAAATGCGTGCAAAATTATAATTACACCACTTTTTTAATTACGGAAATAATGCATTATAAAATATTTTCTTGTGTACTTTGAGATGCTCATGTATTGCTTCGCCAGAAATAAGTTGTCTTCCTCATGAAATATTAAAAGGCTCTAAAAATGCAAAACAGGTTCTTTGTTGCAATCGTTGTTTGCTTTTTGCAGCTTTCTAATCCCAAAACAATTTTAATATTTAAAGAAAGAACAATAAATTTTGCATTAAAAAGTTCCCACATGAAATTTCAGTTTCAACAAATAAAATACCTCAATAATTAACATGTTGTAATTATTTAAAAATATCAAGGCGTGATTGATATAGTCAACAGAAAGAATCAAGAAGGGATCAAAATAGTCAGAAAAAAATAATTTGGATACAATTTTTTTGAGAACATATTCTAGATTTTCTAGCACGAATAATTTCGTCACTAAGAAATCCCATGAATTGTTAAGTACAGAATCAATTTTGAAAAGTGTTTCCTATGAAGCCTATCATATGCATCAATGTTTGTTTGGAGAAGAGGGGGGAGTGGGGGTGCAGAGGAAATTTCTTTTGTGCCGGAAAGTCGTGAAATTCAATAGCACTGAAGTATCTCCCCATTGGCAAATAACAATTGTTGAGACGAACTTCACTCATACTAAAATTTTACCATTCTGGTTCATAGCTGATAAGGGTGCTTTTGAACAATTTTGTACTTTCCCTTGGTATTGATTCGTCAATTCCTTTGGCACAAATTCGCATAAGTAAAGAATATATTTAAGTTTAGCAATAACATAAATAAATTAAAACTTAAGAAATATAAAATAAAAAATATAATCATGTTTCAAAATATAAAATTTGTATCTAGTTTGCTCCAATATTCTTTTTGAAATTCAGTCTAAGGCTGATTATGTTGACTATAAGTATGTTTCAAAAAAGTAGTGGCGATATAAAATTTAAAAATGTTCAACTAAAAATTTATTGAGTAAAATTTTATCTTTTCTCTCTTTTTACATACGGGAAATGAAATGTATAAAATATTTTCTTATCAAAAATATAGATGTTGAAATATTTGTGAACTTTTTTTTTATTTTAATATTTATTCTATTTCTGTTCTATAATTTTTAATTGAAAATATAAATGCTTTGAAGGAACAATGCACAATGAAAAAGTAGTAAGAATGACTATATAATAAAAAAACATATTGAAAATACATTTAATATATTCGATAATAGCACTGAACCTTCAAATCGTTTAAAACATGAATATAATAGTTAATTATTACCCCGAACATGATATTTACTTCAAACATTTCCCAGTGAAAAATCTATGAAGGTCTTAAGACAAAAGCTAAAATATATAAAAGGTGGCCATAATTAAACGGCCCTACTTTAAAATTGTCTACAGTTGAAACTATTGTTCAGAAAATTATGAAATTTCGTATAGGACATAATAATAAGATGGTAATTTGTTTGAGTGTATGTAAATCAGTTCAAAATTTAGCCACCGGGGGCAGTCTTTCAAATGATTTACACATTTAGCATATTTTTGACAAAATTAATTACAACATAACCCTTTCAACATGGCAGCCATCACTTTCCGCTTCCATCTGGAATCGTAAGATAGCATATTCTTCATTTTTAAATCATTCAATGTCATTTAATATATACTTTATTATTAGTTGCAATTTTTTTACTATAACTGATTAGTAAGTGTTTTTCTATCATAGAACACTAAATTATCAATAAAGCGAGTAAAATGTGCTTTGAATGTTTAAAAAATAGTTTTCAAATTTTTTGGCAAAGTTTCTTTTATTTTATTATTAGTAGTAATATCTACTTTCATTTAGTTCATAGCTTATTTTCTTTATATTAAAAAATGGCCCTGAAATAGCAAAGGACTTCTCTAAATTTTAATGAAGGTTGTAAGGATTTGTTAAGAACCCTCTACTAATTCGTGTTTCACGAGTTGTAAGAACTGTAGTAGGTTTCTCATAACGATCCGTTTGTAATTCAAAAGGATTGTTAAGTTTCGCTTGAACAGTTAAGCGTCTCGCTCTATCTTTTATTTTCTCAACGGAAAAGTCCTTAACGAGAAGTTCAATTAAGACTTCAGCTCACTCCGACAGTTGTGTAATGAGAAACTCAAACATAAATCTTAAATTTCAACAGAGCAGCAGGTTTTTTTTTCATTTAATTCTTCTGTAAAATATTTTACTAGTGGTGGTATTGTCCCGATTTTACTAAGTTTGTAACATAAATAAAAATATTATTTGTTATTTATTTTCAAACTACACTTTTATTTTAAAAAATTGATATGATATCATTTAAAGCCATAATTTTAAAAATAAATATTTTTTGCATCAAGACGTTTTTCTAGAAATATATATTAGGAAATTCTTTAAATAAAATTACAATAA
Source organism: Argiope argentata (assembly GCA_026289955.1). Taxonomy (NCBI): domain Eukaryota; kingdom Metazoa; phylum Arthropoda; class Arachnida; order Araneae; family Araneidae; genus Argiope; species Argiope argentata. The sequence goes on from JAOUZG010026841.1 coordinate 2,091,066, forward strand.
AGGTTTGTTATTCCATAAATGGGGTTGAAATATGATTCAAATAATAAAATATAAAAGCGATTCCAATACTTTTTTTCAAATAATTTCTTATTAAAAAAAATCTATTTCATGATTCAAGCTTTAAGTTTGTTATACGTATTACTATTTTTTGTTTCATTTTTTGATGTCTACAGAATTTACGGGCTAAAACTATTTTTACCTGCTTTTACCAGCATTGAACTATTAATATGTATGCTTCTCAAATTGATTAATGACCTAGTTAATTAAGAGATAAATAATAACTTAAAAATAATAATGTTCTCATATGATAATATTTGAGATCGAATACTTCATTTTTTAAAAACTGTTTTACAATTGAATCATTCGTATTTTATCCTTTAATGAATTAATAATAAATGAAAATAAAATTATTATAAGATACTCGTTATCTTTTGCCAGTATTTTCTTCACATTGCGAGTTTTTACGATACTAAGAAATAGTTTTAGAATATATTTTCTTAAGTACAAATTAAATATGCAATAATTTGTCAGACTTATCATTTATATAAGGGTTATATGCTACGTTTTGTCTATATCCTAGATTATATAGCCAGATGCAAGATAGTACAGTGAGGATAATATTTCAGTTAAGCAAATGTTTTTATTATAATGCAAGGGGATAAGAACAGCCATCAAATGAAAGCTGCTAAGAATGTACATCTTTGCGGAAATTTATTTTTTATCAAATTTTGATTATACTAAGGCAAACTTGTTTTTTAATATACATGAACTGAATTTAGATTACAAATATCATATTAAATGTAATGCCTAGT
>JAOUZG010026841.1:2092277-2122482 GCA_026289955.1 Argiope argentata
TATATATATATAAAGCAAAATTATAAGTAGAAAGAAGAATTTTATTTTACTACTGTTTGATTTAAATTAAATAAAAATTATATAATCCCTTCTTGCGATAAACCAATAGGATGAATTACATTTAAATTCAGTACTCATATTCTTTTAAGTTTGCAATATTAAAATATGAAAATATTCATAATTTACAATAGTGATTACCAGGGATAAAATAAAGGTAATTTGCAGAAAAATAGAACCATAAGAAATCCTTTACCTAAGCAACTTCATATCAATCAATTTCTCAATAACTTTGATTTTAGTCGTCATGAAGCCCTCGAATAATAAAATAGAAAAAAAAAACAGAAACAAATTTTATTTGTGCTACTTTTTTATACATCTCAAAGTTTCAATGAATGTATTTATCGTTGATGAGAAACTAAATATCATTATTTCTATAATTCTTAATTACATATGGTTCCTATTTTAAATTTTAAACGAAATTTTCAAGATTATTTTTACAGCAGCTGTGAGTTGAGTACCAGTTAGTAAATCATAAAAAAGTATCTTTTATTATCTCTTATTCCTCCATTACTTATCATTAAAAGAATTTCAAGCAAAAACTGCATAAAATTAATTTAAAACGATAATTAAATGATCTAAAAGTTTATTCTAAAGAGCTTTAAGTGGGTAAGCCATCTACAAGGAATCTATGACATTTAGAAATGCTTTATCAACATAGAAATGAATACATTTTAATTAAATAATCTAAAAGTTTATTCTGAAGCGTTATAAACTTCTATAAATCATTGGAATTTATTTACAAGGAAGGAATTTATTTACAAGAAGGTAGAGAAATGTCTTCAAAAGAAAACAGCTACAGAAAATGAATACAAAACCTCAATTAACTCATATAGAAGTTTATTCTGAAACATTTTCTAATGGTAATTAATTAACTTCAAGGAAGTTACGAAAAACTAGTTAGCAGACTCGTCTATCAACTCAAAGTTGTCTATTTTAGTACCCAAACGGACCTGTATTTATGACGTCACTAACTTGTACGTGCTTCAGGAAGCACGTACAAGCTTTTGTGAAAGTTAGTGCTCCTAAACTAAACGTTTCCTGAAGCATGTAGATCAGGATATGTCCGCAATGTCCTTGCACGCACCTTGAAAGTTTTGTCTTTCTATTTTCATGATGGAAATCTTAAATGCAATTCTTACTCATTAATCCAAAACTCGGTATGTACTAGATTATAAATTTGTTTAAACTGACAGTAGCAACTCGTATTTCGTACACAAACCTAGTTTCAATAATTTCATTACTTGTAATATTTAGCAGCAATTATTTAGAATCTATTCATCAGTTATAATTAAAATTATACTTTCTGACATTTCTTTCTGTAGATATTTTATTAATGACAAATTCTAATCAATGTCAGTCCATTTGATTGATTGAAGGTATAAAAACATAAACCTATATTGCATCATGAACAATAAGAAGGCATTCATTTGTTTTAATCCAATATCTGTAAAGAAAAAATTATAATATTTTATTTTATTATTGAAATTTTCAAAAATATTAAAAAATGATGGAGAGTGAAAAAACAGTTTTGTTTAGCTGAGTTGAACCAAAGCTGTATTTCTTGAAGAGTAAACTTTTTTCAATTGTTTTATTTTAGAGGATTTGATCACTAGAATAAATTCAATTTGTGAATTCATTAAATTGCAGAAAAATCGTGCTTTGAAAGCGATACGATTGATTATTACTTCCTTTAAGGAATTAGCCTAGTAAGTAATAATATGAGTATAAGAAAAGCAATGATTCTAACACAATAAAAGAATAATTTATCAGACCAAATTACTAGAATAATGGAAAATATAAAGTTTTCAAATAATAAGGAATTTATGATTACACCTTAAAAAATGCATTTCCTTCTCATTTTTAGATGTAACAGTGATGAATAATTTGACTCCAGTGTTGATTTTAGCAATGTTTATGGGGGGAAAATAACAGTTCTGTAACCTTCCTTTATATTAAATATATGAAGTTGCAAACTTTTTGTGAATCAAAGCTATAGAATAAAAATAAAATAACTATTTGATTACTTTTTTAAGGAAAAGTTGTTAATAATAGAGGTTGGTAGAAAGAATATTTAGAAACATAAACATTCTTGAACCAGATTTCTAAATTACAGCAGAAGTTATTAATAGTATTCCTTTAGCGATGATTTAATCGATTATGAATTACTGAGCGGTATATCTTATCTTTAGAAGGCCTTAAAATATTGTTATAAAAAGTGTAAAAGAATATATATCTCACCATCACCTTTGCGATGAAATTTCATAAGAATATGATGAAAAATCTGAGAAATATTGATGGTGTTAACCTGACAAAAAAACCTCGACATTTTTGTTAAAATAATCTTATGCTCACACACGGAAATACATTAATGAGAGATTAGAATACAATTAAACCCATTATGTATGCACTGGTTATGGATATTTCTTTTCATTGTTTAAAATGCTAAGAAGAAAATAAATAAAATTACTTATCTAGGAGACATTGAAGTCATATTCGATAGTGATTTCATTTTTTCAAAATATCTGCTATCACAACATAAGTTACTTCCTATGTCTGTAAGAAACAAAAGAAAATCTCAGTTCTGTGAACTGCCTCGACCAGAATGTTCTCAGCTATTTTATTTGAACTTTAAAAGCATTCGATTCAGTTGTTTTGCTCTAAGAATTCAAAAATCAGTAATTCAAAATCCAGTTGTTCAGAGTAGAATTTTCGGTTACGGTATCACTTTGAACACTACTACTCGTGCCAAGTAGGGTATCACAATTAGGTGAAAAAAAGCAAATGCTTGCTGCATCTATCAGATGCCAGGTGTTTCTGGGGAAAAATCAGTATTCATTTATAAAGGAAAAACACATTTATTAGGAGAAACCAATCGTGATTACTTCCTTCTATTCGCAAGTACCTAATGATGTCACACAGCAACGTCACAGTTACAGTCATACAAACGTGGTGGAAAGTAGCGCCACTCACTTACAAAAAACATTTATATTCACAACAATGACAATTTGAAATATCATATATGGAGTATTCAGAAATCATAGCATTTTTATATGGTCAGCTTTCACTTCTGTTCCAATTGACTAGAAATGAAATTAGATTTTTAAATTTGTAGTCACTTAACTCGTTTCACTGCCCAATTGTACGTTAAGGACAAATAATTCAAGGGATTCTTTTTCTCCCTTATACGATGGATGGCATACCACTACTAACAAGTAGATACAAACTAAGCATGATGGAGCATTAGCAAATGTCACCCTTGTTGCTAGGTGATCTGTGAAACTGCATGAGACTAGATTGGTAATTACCGTCATTTTGCTCAATTATTATTAATTTTACAAACAATTTTAGCAATTTTCCTTGCTACATAAAGAAAATTAATTGTATTGTTGTGTTGAATAGCATTTACCTTGGAATGAGACTGCCTAATTCACACCACCCACTCTTCTATAAACAATTCATTTTTTTTATTTCTTAAAAGGAACAGTTCTTCATCACATTGATAAACTATTATTTAGTATTTGTATTTTTTATTTTCAATATTTTACTGTGTAATAAGCGCTTTACACTAACTCAAAATTTTTTTATTCCTATTAATTATTTTTAAAATTCCTTTTCTACTAGATTTATTATAAAGCTTATTTCTCGAAACTTTATATCTTAAAGTATGGTGAATTTCTTTAGATTTATATATCCTCCGATCAAAGATATTTCTATCTACAATTCATTGAATATTAATTTTAAAACTGTGTCCTTGGTTCGATTTGGTATAGCTTCCTATTGCAAGAGATAGAAATGATTAAATCATAATAAAAAAGTTTTGAAAAGCTTATTATTTAGTGTTTTATGTTTTTTTTATAATTAAACATAATTTACTCTTTATTGCTGAAATATTTTTTTGCGTTAAGTTATCTAAATTCAATACCATTCTTTTATATGGCTGCCATAAAACCTAGATGTATTCCCTTAGCCTTTTTGAAGATATAGAGTTCTCAAATACTCTGATGATTCTCAAAACATTATCGTCCAGAAACGGTGAAACTACTTTTCACAGAGTCTTTAGAAATCGCGTTATCGGCGTTTTCGATACTCATACAAAATCTATCTTTTTTATTTCATTTACTTATTCATATGGGATTGCAATCATTGCTGAAAATATGATTCTTTTCTGAGTAGATGTTTTCGTAATTGATTTATTTCACTTGAAGTGCTGGCTTATGTTTCATAAAGTCTAATATTGATAGACAGCAATTCCATATAAAGTCTCTAACAAATCTCTACCATCGCCTTACGGTGAAAATGATATTACAATTACTGCCGTCAAGGAACAGAAACGGTATAACAGTTTATTTTAAAGCATTGAAATATATCAATTTTAGACTCAACATATTATTCTCTTGTGAATTTTTAGAATGTTTCAACATGATTACGCATACCCATCCAGCGTTTAAGAAAGGGTGTTAAATTTTTGGCATTCATATTTCATGTCAAATTTAAAGCAAGCAACGACAAAGTTTATTTAGATTGATTCTATTAGAAATGTTCATATGATTTTAAGAGGTACTGATATTTTATAAAATATCAAGATGATCAGAAATGAATATTCTCATCAAATTTGAAACAGACACACTTATTTCATTTTTTAAATAAGCTTAATTAGGATGATATTATTTTACAGTTATTTAATAGTACAATTAAAGACGCTATTAATTATTTTGAATATTCAGCAACAACCACTTTTGTGGCAAACTCTTTCGTAGGGCACATTATTGTACACAATTTGAATTAAATTTCATGTGCTTAAATTAATATTCCTTAATTACTCAACAAGCATCAAATTTTGAGAGGTTATAAAGCTTTGTTATTTTAATAGCCTAAGACTAGTTCGGTTAATTGTACTAGTAAAAATTTCAAATAAAATTAGCTCTAACTATTCTTTTGTTAATTAAAACATAATAATCATAAAATGATAATAAAACTGCATTATTTTAATAATTTTAGACCTGTTTAGTTAACTATACCCATGAGATTAATGAGGGACATGAAGAAATTAAAAAGTAATTTTATAAGTATTTCTAATTTTCAGTCACCTTCCGCTGTAATGAAATTTCACTTTCTGATTTCACAAACAGTGTGCTTTCAGGAATAGAAAAATATCACAAACCGTAAAATCGTGCAGAATGTTTTTACAATAATGGAATATACAACTGAAAATTGATAAAAAATCACCAAAAATAAGTGTAAAGTTTTTGCAGCAAACATGCTAAGTTATCATGTATATGTTTTTTATCTTAATTGTGTGCAGAAACGCGTGTATTTTGGACATTATCATTGAAAAGCTCAATTATTTCGTTTCAGTTTTGATTAAAATTTCCAAAACATCGTACTGAAAGATGCATTGTCATCTTACAGTGTTTAATTGTGTCAAATAAATAACTATAAAATATTTATCATTTTGTGAAACAAAAGACATTCCTGAGCACATATATTCTCATTTATTTTTACTTATAATGAAGATGAGAGTGTGGGAAAGCATCTTGACTCTCTCTAAGCCAGATTTTTGACCCACAGTTCTCAAATTTAGTACGTTATATCTTCCAGAGTAGAAATTTGCACATAATAGTGTGCGACTTAAATTTTAAATTAATTAAAAAATAATTTTTTAATGTTTCACGATTTTTTCTGAATATATTATGATACAAAAAAATAAAACATGAATTAAAGAGAAATTATCTTGATCTTAATACATATAAAAATATTTTTTAAGTTATTTTAAATAATTTCAAAAGAAATGTACACTTCCCGAAATATTAAGGGCTTTAGTGCTTTCATTAGTTACTTAAGTGGCTCCAAAGATTTCAATTTTTGAATTTGGAAAAGTAATCAAGAGATATTTATAAATTGATTTTTTGAACGATGGAACATTTTTTTTAGATTTGACTTCTTCTAAATAAGGTAAAGTTTTTTTTATAAGTAAGGACAAAAAAGAATCAATAATTGAAATGTTTTAAATATGCAAACCAAAATATGCACTGCAAACCTTCCGACTTCATCACGATGCATTTAAATAGTACTTGCATCTTATTTTCATTTTAAATAATATGACTTTTATATAAAATCATGCAAATAAATAGAAACAATTTAAACAAGCGTGACGCAGCCATTACCCTTATAAACGTTTCATAAAAAATACATGATTATTTTTAAAAAGTGCCACTGATTAAAAAAAAGACTATCCCTTTCATTTAAAGCATAAATAGGTTGTGATGCCTCTTCATCTTCCAATTCCTAACCTGACAACAAGTCTACGCATGACTACGATAGAGAGCGATTCGTCAAATTAAAGCAAAGCGGATATGTGGATAACTCTATATCCTCGAGATTCGTGTCTACCACCTTTTATACTTTCCAACCACATTTCCAGAAAATTAAAGCATAAGGAAACGCCAACAGTTTGAAAGTAAAACTTTTGTGATTAACGGCTAAGATGTTTGTCTATTCTCCTTATGGCTGGTGGCAAGGTCTCGGCTTGTGAGCCGTAGGATTTCAAATATGAAATTCGATTCCACCAAAGAACAGTCTTGCAAGGGGTCAGTGGCACGTTAAATCTGTCATGGCCAAACATCCTGCCGCTAGTGTGGTAGCTCAGTCGTCGTACTCGCGTTTGTTACAAAGTGACATTGATATAATTAAAACAATAGACTTCACATGACGATTCTCGATAACCTAAAGTAATCTAATAGAGAAATGCTTCTGTGTTTTGGTTCATTCACAATGCATGCCAGTGAATAGAGAATAAAATGAATTAGCAAGGGCTGTCGTTCCTTAAACTGGGAAACCTCGTTTCTAGAAAAAATAAACCAATAGCCGAAGAATTTAAAGCATTTAAAAAAATCAAAGAACTTATGTAGAACTACCAATGTATGATTTTTTTAAATGGTTTAAAATAATAATGAGTGATATAGCAGATCGATTTGAATTGTGTTAAATTAAGCACTTAGAAAGTCTCCGCTATCCCTGATTTATATAAATTAAAAAATATGCTGGTTTTTAGATCGAAAAACATTTTACTAGTACTAAACGGCCATTTTTTAAATATTTTTTAAGATTAAAACCACGCAACTATACCTAATACAAATACTCGCCTTGAGATTCCTATTTTCTTGAATACTTCGAGAAACCTGAAACATTTGCTATCAAATTCAAAAGGTGTCACTAAGCACCTTTTACAATATGAGTGCGCATGACCGATTCATCTTTTCTCTCTCATACTAGAATCAAAAAATAATCAAATGGGATGAAATAGAAAAGTCGCTATTACAAGCAAAAAAAGAAGCATACATTAGTATTTAAATTCTTAAAACAAACAAATATATTTATCTAAGAATAAAAGAAAAGGCTCTATTTCCTAAGAATTGAACATAAATTAATGAAGAATATAAATACTCACAACTTGAAAGGAAAGAGTTTCTTTTAATATATGTTTGATTTCACATTCAGGAAAATTAGGAAATTACACTTCGAATCAATTAAAGATAATTCTAAAATTTTATTATTAAAATTACTATTCTACTTGATTTATTATTAAGCTTATTGCTCGAAACTTTTTACCTTAAAAGTATGGTAAATTTCTTTATATTTCTATATACTCCGGTCAAGGATATTTCTCTTGACCATTCATTGAATACTATTTTTAAAACTATTTCAGTGGTCAGATTTGATAAAGATTCCTATTGCAAGAGATATATAAGAATAAATTATGAGAAAACGTTTTATTACACTTCGAATCAATTAAAGATTATTAATTCGTTGTGGTAGGACTTTCAGTACAGAAATTTCTGCCAATCTCATTTCCGAAGTGTTTCATAATCAGAAAGTATAATAACAGTGTTTCTTAACTTAAAAATATATATCATTTCCGTTAGATTGGAAAACGAAATAATGTAGATGCGTATTATATAAATAATGTTCATCCTAAATGAAACATTCTTTTTTAATCATTAACTATTTTATATATAGTTTAACCAGTACTAAAATAAAGTGATTAAAAATGTTAGATAGGCATGCTAAAACCCTTTTTCTAGCAGAGTTTATTCGAATTTAAATATATTGTCTCAATTAATTAGTCCCTTTCATTGGTATCTTCGATTTGAAATAAGTTTTGAAATTTTGGATTATAAAAAAGCAATTAAATTAAACAAGATCAGAACCATTAACTATACATTTAAAATAAAATTTTATAATTAAGATGTAAAATAATCATTATTCAAATTATTTAATTAATTTTCTAATTAATTTGCTTACTAATTGAGGTAGAATATTATCAGCAGTTTCAGCTTTTAAAAGCAGACATAAAAACAATACGCATTTAAAAATCAATTTTACATAGCTCGAAATGCAATATTACTTTCAAGACATGATTTTGGAATATTCTTTCGATAAGTATATCAAATAAATATTTAGGTATAAAATGCAACCAATATCTACAAAAACTGTATAATTGCAATATTTATAGATTTTTTTTCAAATACTAATGAAGCATAATTAATTTTATTTCTTCAAATATCACCAATTTCTCAATGTTAATGACTTAAAAGTTTCTATTTCTATTGGTAGTAATTCATATTTATTCACCTTAATATATATTTTGTTTTCTAACTTATTTTCTTTCAAAATAAAGAATTTTCTTTCATTTAATGAATTATGTATTTGTTGAAGTTATAGTTTAATTTAAACTTACTTGATCGTCCAATTATATTATTAATGATTTAATATTTTAAATGCAGATATTTGTAATTTCTAGAAAATTTCAATATTTTTATTGGATGTTTTTTTATTAGTTTCTGGGTTTCCTACTTCGTAAATTTATTCGTAAACAACAAATTGAAATGAATGATTCCAACAATAAAAATAACTTCAAAATGTGCTTCCAAACTGAAATAAAATTTTACTTTCAAATGTTTTGATTTAATTAAAAAATCTCTTAAACAATTAATGTAACTTATTTCCCAATAATCCTCTTTCAAGTTGAGCATCGCAGTATTCTAATTAACGCAAGATATTAAATTTTCATTTTTTATTTATTTGAATTTAAAGAAACTGAAAATTGAGTAATAATCACGATATAAAAGGAATTCTTGAAAAATTCTAACTTAAAGTCATTAAAACGATAGAAACAATTAAAAGAACTAAAAAAAGATATTTTGATTAATAATTACTTATTTTAGTTAGGCTCTGATCTGATAATTGAAATTGCAGTAATCTTACTAGAAATAACTGTTGCACATTTTATTGTATTATATGTAAAACACGATAGATCTAAGAAATAAATGTATTTATATCATTATCTTTTTTTAAAAATATACTTTACAAAACTATAAAACATACTTCGAGTGCTACCAAGTGTGGCTTTAAAGAATTGAATTTGCCAATAATTATATTTTCATGTCAAAATTATTCTAATTGTAAAATCTTATTTCTGTTCTTTGGGTACAAATAAAAGATGATAATTCATCAAGAAACCTTTAAAAAATACGAACAGCAATTTATATCAAACATGCATTTTTCCCAGATTACATATACTCATGAAATATTGTGATAAAACTGTAATTTTGCTCATCACGAATAGTGTCATCTTAGAAAAGACCATTTTTAGGTGATCCTTATTACTACTAATCAGATGCCGCATTAGTGATCTCAGAATTAACTTAATTTGGCATAAAACTTTTCGACAAAACAGAAATTACTGGCATATATTAGAATTTTATCGATCCGTCAAATAGAAACTGAGATACATCTGATTGATTTGCTAACTTACTTGCTCCGCTTTCCGGGAACTATAAAAAGCCGGCAGTCTAAAGCATCAACGAATTGAAGTTGAGTCGTGAAACGAGTTTTTAAAAGGATAACAAAGCAGCGGCGGATTAGTCCAATGGAGAATCAGCTTGTTATTGTAATGACTTGATCCTGTTCGATCAAATAAACATGTGGCGTTTAGAAACAAGTATTTTATTTAAAGCTTATACACAATAAAAAAACAACTCGTCTTCATCTAAGTTAATATACTGGGAAATATTCACATCTGGATTAACAGTTCCACGACTAATACAAGGAAATCTAACAGGCTGTTAACGTATCCGGCTACCACAGGTAGCTCAAATTATCTACGGATATACCTCGGTAGATCTTTAATCAAACGCTCGAGACTTCTCACCAAAGAAAAAATATCATATATACCTCAAGATCACGCGGTATCTCTTCAGCTCATCATCTCAGCTCTCAGTTCCTCTAGTCGTCTCTTCCTTTCAAAACCTTCCATTTTAACCTCGGTCAAACTCCGCCTCTCATTTTTGCATTGTTGCGTTGGAGATGCCGATCATCCAATAATTCTTCATAAATATTCCCACTGGTCAGCAGTTGCTCGTGGGAATATATGCTAATCATCCACCCTAGTAGCAGACCCTCCATAATAGGGAAATATTTACATCTGGAGGTTTTAGCTCGATTTCCTTCTTCAGAGGGCCGTAAAATGCATGTGTGGTTCTTTACCTGGACTCTATTCGAGTCCGTATGGTAGCATTAAAGGGGGATAATCACAAAGGCAACCACAAAAAAAAAGAATCATCCCAAATAGATGTACTAATGTTCAAACATGTGTCTCTGCTAAAGGAAGATAAGTTTTACAACTTCTTTAAACTATGGAGCTCAAACTATTGTTGAACTGAACAGTCTGCCGAATCCTGTAGTCTAATTTGGAAGCAGCATCGAGTCGTGAGAGGAATAACCAGTAGTATTGTAGTGTGTCGATAGTTGGATACAGCTAAAGCGATGAGACAGTGGTGAAATTCAGCTTGAGAGACCATAAGATAGAACCTCCGATTATCCTGTATCTTGCTGAATTTCGTCTGCTGGCTTTGTGTGGCTGTGATTATTATCATTTGCGATTTGTAAGCTAATTTTTTCTATAGTGTTCTGCTATGTGTCACCCTGTGTTTGCCTCGGCTGGAAAGGTTTCTCATCTGTGTACTCGTTTCTTTTGTGTTAATAACCGTCATCGATGTTTCCTACTCAAGGACTGCTTATTTCTGCATCGACCATTAAATATAAATTGACTCTCTATGGACGAGGAAGTAGTAAAATCCGTAATACTATGCATTTTCTGAGTTAAACGTTATATTTTCTGAGCAAAATATTCAGTCTGATGGATACCAGCATTCCGTCTTTAAAAAAGGAACCGAAACAGCTTTTGTAAATTAGAGGTTATAAAGGATTTCTGAAGGTATAACTTTTTTCATTCTAATTCAGAGTAAATTATTTATCCATAATCTTTTCTATTGTTTGAAGAAGATTTTGAGTAATTTTTTTTATTCTTTTTAAGCGACATAATTTATGAGGATTTTTTTCTCCAATATAATTATATCGATATCAGGTATGTCGGTGAGATATTCTATATCACATTCCTTTTTTATTTACATGAGTTTTGGTTGAAGCAGATTTAAATAAAATAAAACCTAAGACAATTACAAAAATTCAAAGTCAACTTAAAAAAATTAATATACCTTAATAAATAATGCATTATATTAATCCGATTTAATTTAAATCCAATTCGAGGCTAGATAAATTTTAAAAAAAACGGGAAAATGGCAAGATGACAATATGAACTGTTGAGAAAGGTAATAAATTTGGATCTTGAGGTAATTTGCTCTTTTTTTCGTATGCTACTATAACGACCGTATTGGATACACGTTTGATTAATAAATCAATATTGTTTTGCATTTTAAAACGATAATATAAATTGTCAACTTTTACAAATGCAGGTTTCATATAGTTATGATATTGGGAATACATTGTAATCTTATTATAAGTTAAATATGCTTTCAGTTTCAGAAAGTATTTAAGAATAAATTGTATATTCTTCTGTGATGCGTGCATGAATTAAATAAACATGTCCAATGACAATTTCTGCTATAATTTGTAATTGGTTATTGAGCTTATTTCACTGTAAATCGGAATTTGTTTTTAATAATCAAATGTTTAGCGGAAATTTCCATTTTAAGTCCGAGTATCATTTGTACCATACTGTATAGCGTATGCAAATTTCTATTTTAATTTCTTGAAAGAATTTTGAAAGGAGTTTATGGCTCATTTATTAAAAGGAAAACCTATAGAAATTTCTTAAGAAATTTTGGCTCATGTAATGAATGACTTGGAAACAAATTTCAGATTCCCAGCTTTTTTTTCTTTCTACAGAAGGAATCTTTCACTTTTGTCGTTAACATTAGGTTTACCATGAGTTGACACATGCCTGTTTCTACTTAAGGGGTTAAAATTGCATATTTTAATATTTCGTTAGAAAACATATAAATTAGTCTGTCTATCTATAATGAAGTTAAAGCATAAAAAGATTTTATGTTTTCGATAGATTTGTTACGGCGTAGTGGAATGAAAAAGTGGTTCATCTGTGTTTATTTACTAAAAAAAGTGATTATTTTGTAATTTAGCTCTTTAAGACCATATATTTTTCTTTTTCTTCTACCAAAACATTGTCTCACACCCCTTCTTACTAGCAACCTATAATATCTTCTGTTTGGCTGACTATCAGCTTTGTATTCTATTTTCTTATATACACACATTTTAATCACATATACTTATTTCTTTATTTATACCAATATTTATGTGACATTTATTGAATCATCAAAACTAACGCTTTGGTAAAAATAGATATGCTATATACATTCCTCCAAAACTAAAAAAAAAAAAAGCTAATATTTTCGATTATATGTTTATAAATGTAAGTAAAAATTACTTAAAATATTCTTATAAAATAATTATCTTGGAGAAACTTAAAGAAAGGTTTTATCAGACAGGTAAAAATAACCCTTTGCTAAACCTAGTATTTAATTTTTTTGTTGTTTTCATGTATTTTTTTCAGAATTAGCATATTTTCTAAATGAGAGATTATTAAAATATATTTCTAAACCTATTTAATACTAATAAGTTTTGAAATAGCTCATGAATATTGATCAAAAACATTGGCAAAATAAATAATAATCAATTTATGGAAAGAGAAGAAATGGTTGACTTTGACCCTTCTGCCTCGATCAAGAACTTTAAAAAATAATAATAAAAATGAAATTAAAGGCTTTTTTTGCTGTACATAAAAAGTGAATTTCATGTATTTTAAAAAAAACCCAGATATTTTCTTTACAATTTAAATTTTAAGATAATTAGGTAAATTTATACTAATGATGATAATTATTAAATTAGTCGCATTATATTATGTTATTCTTAGTATATGCTATTAAATGTAAGGAAATGAAAATAATTAACAGATAATTAATTTGTTTAATGGTGCTGATACTAAAATTTCGAAAAAAGCATTTACAAATACATTCTGAGAAACATTTTATATTAAGTGTTGATAAGAGATTCGACTCATGATCATATGAGAAGTTTAAAAAAAAATTCATAATAAAGTATTGAATTCCTTAAGAATCAGGCAACTATTGTCGTTTAAGCAATATATTTCAATTTATTGTTCATATTTTAAAAATTTTAATTAACAATGTATAATGCAGAAAAGTAAAGGAAATGATGTCTCTACTAAGGATATAAATCGACCTTAAATTCGTTATAGCGAAACGAGAAAGCAATAAAATTTTTCTTCTCCTCAAAAATGCTCAGTACCGAGCGATAAAATTGCTACTTTCCATATTCCCACCTTCGCTTCTTTACTTTCATTTGAAGCCTGGGCGTAAGTGCTTCGAATTCAATTTTAGTTGCTAAAAGACATACATTCTTTTTTTCTTTCTTACAGGTAATTTTAAACATTTCGACAATTACCTTTTTCAATTTCTATCTGCTGCATTCACAGAACAACTTTTATAAGAGAAATTTGAAGTAATAATCAGTAGAAATTGAAATATAGAAAGCAATTCGAATTTAACCAATAGAATTGTCTCTTATCTTATGCAGTTTCGAAACATATATTGCAGATTTATCTAGATATAAATTAGCCTTAGGTCTGGGCTAAATGAAGCAGACAAAATTTGTTTTTTAGATATTTGTTTTTAAAGATGCTCCAATTAATTTCGTTGTATACATCTATAATATGTCAGCATGACCAAATATTTGAGCTGTTTTCAATTTAATATTTAAAGACGTTACCATATTTTTATTTTTACCCTTTAATTTATCTCCAAGGTAAAAACAAATTTTTGATTTCAATTTACAAAATATATACTATTATAATTTTTTTAGTTAGAATTCATGCACTTTCATACTTCTTTTCTTTTAATTATAATATTATTTTGTTATTTTGATTTCCTTTTTTCCCGACTCCCGAATTGTTTTAAAATTGTTATTATATAATTTACTTTTGAATGGTCCGGCTTTCTGGAACAAAGGTAGCGCGTCTTTCTCCTGTTATGGGAGTTCCGCGTTCGAGTCCCTGTTCGGGCATGGTTGTTCTTATGTGTGCTATCTGTGAAATGCGTGAATATCCCCCCCTGTAAAAAAGGACTGTGCAAGCAAGCAAATGTGATGAATGTGTATCTAAGCCGTACTTTTGGCTCTAGTTGGTTCTACTTCAAAAACAAGAGAAGCTTCTTTAGGCTTAAATATACCACTGTATCCATAAGCAAGTAACAACAACAGCTTTTGAATGGACATTGGCTTTTAAGAAATGAAATAAACAATGTACTAAAAAGATAAGTTTATTCCTTCAAATGCAAAATATTCTAGTATTGCGCTGAGAAGGGAGAACGCCAAATTTCAATGTATTCATATTTTAATATGCAATCAGAAATCCCAATAAAGATATCTACTATTCAGTCCGGGTCAAACAATACAGAAAGATCATATACTTTGAAATTTTGTTAGATGGGAAGAGAGTGAAATGTAATGCGATTAAAAAGTTTATGCTTTGATTATTCTAATTCATGAAAAAGACGATTTTAAACGTTATATCAATAAAGAAAATATATAAATCACTGGAACCTTTTCTACTTTAAACACAAATAAACTAATAAACAGGATGAATCAACAAATCTGGAGAATAGGTACATTAAATTGAAAAATATTTGTTATTGAAAGTTATCCGAAATATCCTGGCTGTATAATGCTGTCTCAAATATCAACAACTTCACTATTCACCTTCAAACTATTGAATTCATCACTCTCTGTAAGTGAAATATATATTTGAAAAGAAAAATACTTACTTGTCTCCGTTTTCCTCAAATAAATATTTACGCTTCTATTTCTTATCAAACATCTTTTTCTGATAGTGCCCACAAAGAGTATGAAATATTTATATATATCTGTCGATATACTATCAAATTTTTCAAGGTATTTCTAGCACCTTAAGAAACTCAATAAAAATGCAGTCTGGCAATGGATGAAACTTAATGATTTTGTTCGTGTAAATATCTATGTTTTCAGGTTATTTGTTTTGCAGAAAAATTTAGAACTAAGAAGTAATGAATTAAGAATATCTGAAATGTTTAATGAGAAGAAAATTTAATGTGTACCTGAAAATATTTCCATTTTTATATTATGCCTTACAAAAAGAAATTGTGATTAAAAGCTTACGCTGAAATTTCATGACAAAATTGATTTTATATTTTCGACATTTTGTACTCCAATTATTTTAAAATTTGATGTTTATGTTTCTGTTATTTATGTGTTATTTATTTTAAAGCAATCAAAAAATTTTAACAGACAAGTTTGGGTTGCAAAAAATTACTTTGAGACAATCTGAAATCTTTCGAAAAAATTATTTAGATGCACAAGTACTTTTTCCCTAATTTGTACCTTGATAAACCTCAATAGCAAAAACATTAAAAGATTATTTTACATTTTGATATTTATTGAAAGATTTTCAAATAGAATTTAAAGATTTGCTATCCAATATTTACAATGAAAGCCCTTATTAAAAATACGTAAACAAAGGATAATTTAATTTTTTAATTTGTCATACTCATTTCCTAGTATAATTTAAATTTGTGATACTTTAAGGTACTCTACAATTTGTATAAGTTCATAAATATTAAGAGAATTCATTTAAAATATATTTCTCGTACTCAAATTTTAATCCCAATTTTTTGTTTCAAACTTGTTAGAGTAGTAGTTAAAAAGCTAAAATAAGCTGATTTGCTATTTTTTTTTTTTTGCTTATATAGTTCTGCAAAGTTCTTTCAAGAATTTTTTTATTATTTATAAGTGTCGGCCTTTTTATCCTTAAAAATGCCCTTTAATAGAAAATTCCATAATTTCTATGTTTACATAAAATTACAATAACAGTTTTTTTTCCAAATACAATACCTTAAATGTTAATTGAGCTTTAACATTTTTTTTAATTTAAAATCAATTGTAAAAATTATTAAGAATATAGCTATACAATTTTTAATGCTGTATAAAATATTCCTGAATGCAAGTATTTAATTTTTATTACGTATATATGCTTCGCTATTAACTGTATGAGCTTATCAAAAAATTAGCCTTCTAAGTTCACAAAATTATTACTCATTTATTTAAAAATGTTATTTTAAGTATCATTCTATTTTTTTACGCAGAATTACACATTCCTTATATTTTTAGAGCTTTTTTTTAATAACCATAAACTTTTAAGAGAAGAAGTGCTAAGGTCAAGATCGTTAGTAAGTCAGTATCTTTATTTTTTTAATTGTTATAATGCAGAAATGCTACTAATATCTATTGCGTAATGATATTGCTGATTAAATTATTAAAAAAGTTAAATAATTAAAAATTATGAAAACTAATTATTCCAATCATCAAAAACGATGTAAAATATTATTTTACAATTTTTAATACGTAGCAAGATATAAAAACAAAGTAGCATAAGAAAATCACATACATATTTTTTTCATGAGCCATGATTTTTCAATATTTGTATTTTCTTAAATTTTTTAAAAAATAATATAAGCATTCATGATTTGGAAGCACATGGAAGCGGCATTATGCATAATTAATGCTGATGCTAAAATTTAAATTGTTTAAACTTTTAAAATAAGTATATAATCCAAAATTTTAATTTTGAAATATTTTGTGACACCATTTATGTATTAATTATTTTAAATGCACTAATTTAAATATTTGATGCATTAACCAAATTAATTTGACAATTGAGATGAAAAATATAATTATATAAATGTTGATTTTGCTCTTGAGTAAGGGTTCTAAAAATACATTTCATCGATTATTGACTTTTGTCGAAAATTTATAATGCCAATGCAGTCATATGTATTTTGAATTGTGAATACTGAAAATGTATTCTTATTGTAATCGAAACATCAATGGATTACAATGAAACAAACATTCTACTGAAAATAATATGGTTATATACAATCTTTGTAGATTGAAACTTACTTTACTTTCTCTTATTAATTTCTCATATTTCATGCAGCATTGTATCTTTAAAATTAATACTACCTTTTACATAGAATCAGGTATTGTTAATCAAGAGATTTGTTAATGCCTTTTGAATCATTTTTAGAATTTATTCATATCTGCTGATTTATTAAAAAAAATTTACAGAAGATTCTAGATAAATTGCATTTTAAATTCAATAATCTTTTTTCATGTAATTAAAGGAATCTAAGCATCATATATGTAATTACAAACAAATAAAAATGATCCTAAAAATAATTGAAAAAGGATTGGCTTGCAAATACATTTCTTAGCTCTTTCTAATACTATGCGAGTACACTTGTTTATCAAGTATTTCTTTAATAAAATGTCTATCATAAGATATCTTATTAGATATTTTATAAACTATCTAAGCTAAGCTATTTCATTATCTCTACTCTGCAATTCTGAAGTCAAAATAAAATGTACAATCATTTTAAAAGTTGAAAATTGAATTGAACATAATTATTTTGTTAAATCAATGTCTATTCTTAAAAATATTATTATACACAATTCTTGGTAAAAAATATATTTTGACTTATTTATACTACTACTTAAGCAATATTTATCATTAACAGCCATTAAAAATGTGTTATAATTTCTTTGGAATTTATTGTATTATTTAGTTAATATATTGTTTAATGTTTTTATTTTCCTCCTTTTTTAAATAATTTCTTTCCATAATTACATTCATTAATGAATTATTTATTTCCAGAAAAATAAAATGAAAACTAATTATCTGTAAAATTCGATAGCTGTTCGCCTTTTATCTCTCATTAACTGTTAAGAATCTTAACTTTCATTACCTCAAATGCTAATCAATAATATTTTTATCAGAAATTCGTTAACTCAAATATTGTAAAAACAATATTCATTTGGTAAGAACTAATCAATATACTGATTAGTTAAGAATAGCAAATCTCCTAACCTTATCTTCTGCGCTTTTTCTCATTTATACGGTATATGATGTATGTGATAAACAATAGAAAATTAGTTTGTTATCTTTCACTGAAAATACGATTATCTCTTTTTATTTTCATAAAGAAACAACATAGTGAATATATCAAAATTCTTCTTCTTCATTTCAATACATCTAATATTTTCTGTCATAAATTATTTTTTAATTTTACTATTATTACTTAGTTTTGTTGAGAAAAGAATATTTAAATGCGCAAATTAAAAAGAAATCATATTGTAATATTGTGTTACGTTCTACTGGTATATCGTATAACCTTTGAAAAGAATATTTCAAAAATAAATCTGAAATTTGAGAAATTTTCAATAATGAAATTCAAACTATTTAGTTTAAAGAAATCAAAATAAAATAGCTCTTCAGTAATTCATCAAATATTAAACCAAGCATATATCAGATTAACGATAGTGTCGAATTAAATGTAGATAGCTGTGTATTTTTTCTGTACATTTCCTATCCTGTTTTTAGAAAAAAAAGAAAGCAAATAAGAAAAAACAAATATTAAAGAAAGATTAGTGTAGTAAGAATCTCGGAAGAATTTTTTTTTAATTTAGTGCTCATTCATTTACATTCATTTTCTTAAAGTCTTTTTAGCGTCTATTTTTGGATATTGCGATGAAATGTGTCATTGCATCGTAATATCCATGAGTTTTTACAAAAGTTCATGGCAATTTTCTCATAAAAAGTTTAATATAATGGTTTTTTATAATTTTTTAATGGTATCCATTAATTTTCTCTGTATAATTCATAGAAATGAAAATAATAAATATAAAAATATTGGAATTAATTCTCTCTTAATCTTTACTACATACTTTCATGATATGAAGTGATTAATCAATCATACATGAATGAATGAAATCATTTAGTTTACTTCCCCAATCTGGATTGGAAATGTAATACAAATCAACTTTTGAGCCGGAATGTCATGGAGAATGATATTCATCTACATTGTTTTATTTTTTTAATTATATGGTTAGCAATGTAATGCCGGCTTCCTGGCATAGGTGTAGCGCGACTTCCCAGTGATCCGGGTTCGAGTCCCGGTTCGGACATGGTTGTTTTTCTGTTTTATATTTGTAAGGTGAGTAAATGTGCCCCCCTGTAAAATTGGGTTGTGTAAGTGAATTTGATGTGTGAGTTGCTAAATCGTCCTCCTGACCGAAATAGACGCTTATTTCGGCTTAAAATCTCTAATGCATCACTGAACTTGTCCATAGTAAACGCCATTAGAAACAACAACAACAATAATAATAAAAGAATAATCAGCAAATATACAAGCATGTCTTTAATTTATCCAGTCTAATATGTGATATATAGTTACAATTTCATTAATTACAATTTACGAAAAATTATATATATTCATTTAGTTATTTCTATATTTAGTCACCTTTTCACAAATATCAATTCATTATTTCAAAAAAAATTATTTCATAGGAAAAAATAACTAATTTTCAAAATAATTATTTCATAGGAAAGTGTAAAATGTAAAATTAATAAAAATCTGGAAACCATAATTTGAAGAATAAAATTTTGATTCTTTGCCTAATATGATAAAGAACGAATGAAGAATCAAATAATTAAAAATAAGACGAAATGAAAGACAATTAATGATATTCTGATGTCAGGCGAAAATCTAAAATATGGTGCTTGCTTTCATAACTTTGTGAAAAGTAAGCACATGAAGCTTCAAACAGGAACTGAATCTTCTTTACTAATTACACATTTAATTAACTATTGGCAAATTACTTACATGCAAAATTCGAGTAAATGAGTGATGAGACTCATAGTTCTTTACAAATATCATTACACTTCTGTAGAGTGCCCTGTCTTGCAGTGATACTTCCATTACCAATCTCTGAGACCACCATTATAGTTACCCTTAAACAGAATTTCTTTTGAACCTAATGGATCTAATTTCACTAAAAAAAATTCATCTGGACAATGAAATACAAAATTAATCTAGGAATGTATTAGAAAATTCATCTAGACTACGTTTTCAAAATATACTGCAATGAAGAATCATATTCATAACGACCAAAAGTTAAAGCTTCAAAATGTTCAATTTTTGTAGGTAACATATCCGTGATAAATATATATATTGTAATATTTGTAATATATATATACATCTATTACTGTTATGAAAGAAACATACCTTATATATGCCTTTCAAATGACTTGTTATGTGATAATTCAATACGTTTGTTTCATTTTATGCAGAAAATAATCTATCATTTGGTGAAACTATTTTTCTTAGTATTTTCTTCTTCAGAATTACTTTTAAAACCAGATATTAACACGATTTGAATAATTTAAGGAAATCGATTAAATCCAGTGAATAAATATCTGTGTTTTCTTCATTTTCTCGGAAAATCAATGAACCTTGACATCAGTTTATAAACACATCAGATAAACATCCCAGTCTGCCCTCCTGGCTATGCAAAAAGTTGTTTTGAAAATATGCTTCGAAACATTCTCTTTCCAAGAAACTCGCAAAATGTTTTTTTTTCTAAAAATGAAAAAAAAGCAGTGCTTTCTAAGAAACATTAATGAAATTCTTCCATTCTCTTGTTATTAAATTTTAGTTTTCGATGGTGTGTTCCCCAGCCATTTTCAGTTTTTTTAAACTTCTAAAATAATAACCAAGTCCTTTACCAACTTAATTGAGTTTGAATTTCTAAAGTCTCTCTAAAATAGTGATGAAATTCGTGATTTTTATCATTTACTTTATTTCAAAATAACATTATAGTCATAATGATAATTTAAAAGAAATTGTTACAGAGTATAAAGTAGGGTTGTTTAGTGAAACCTTTTAAAGTTCATGCAGTTGGATTTTTTTTCTCTTTTGTGTAAAATTTTTTATTGTATTATTTATTTAATTTTATAAGTGGATTATCTAATAGTTTTAAATGTAGGTTATTTAAATTTCTTCCTAGACCTAATCATTTCATAATTGAGAAATTTCACAATTTTCACATTTTACAATTTGAAATTTTCAAAATGAGAAAAAAACCATACCATAGAAAAAAATGAGGTGTAGTTTAATGATGAATCCATGATATTTTTTTTATTATGAAATTTAAAGCAAGCGTACAAATTACTCTCTAAATTAGCAAAAATTTGATATCAAAAAGAGAAATAATAATAATACAATGAATCCGGCCTGAAGACTTTTTCAAGGGTCACCCTCAGGCAGGGATTCAAATCAGGGATTTTTTCTGTCAGAGATCTAACAATAAGTCTGTTTTCATCACATTATTCAATCTGTATAACTTCAATATTTTTATATTCAAAATTCTTGGGTTACAATGATTCATTCATGAATTTTAACTGTAACTCAAAACCCTTTATGTATCAGGAAGGGAGGTTTTTTATGGTATGCCTATCAGCCCTAATTTCCTGTAATGTGTATCTATACATAGGTTAAAATGTTAGAGTCTTAAATTTAAAACTCTTGTAGCAAAACAAATTTTAGAGTCAATAAAAAACGTCTGAATCTTCACCAAATTCTTCTCATATAAATAAACATAAAATACATAATCCAAATGTAAAATATGAATTCTTCAAGAAACAATAAACACTTTTAATGAAAAAATATTATAAAATAATTTGAAGCAACCAAATTTAAAACTGTGTCCGGTTTTGCCATTTTTGTGTTCTATTTTCTACTTTCAATAATTATTAAAGTTACCATTTATCAAAAGAATTTAAATTAAAGGAATTCAAATAATATTTTTTTTAATATAATGGATATTTTTTGATAAAATGGAACTAGTTGTTTTGAGATATCAAAATTTCCAAAATTTGTAGAGTTCGGGTATTTTAATGAACATTTAAAAATAATAACTCGAATATCGTAAATGAATACTAATCCCATGTAAAAATTCAAATTTCCAAAAATGAAATAATTTAATAAATTTATCAAATATTAATGTCTTTGGATTGAAAAAAAAACACTGAAGCAATAAATTCAATAGAAACAAAACCTAATTATTAATTTATAATTTTTTTTCATAAAATTCCATGAATAAATTCATCTTAATCAACTCCTTTTCTAACATGAATTACCCGATGTAAATAAAAATTTTTTCCAAAACAAAAATTAAACCCCTCGGTTAATAACTGCCATCAACAAATTTGCAATCCAACTCACTAAATGATATCAGAATTTCTTCAGAGAGTTGAAGAAAGCATTTTATTATCTTGATTTCTAATTCTTTAATAAAACAAAGCCATATTGACCAGTAAACTGATTTTCGAGGTGAAAAGGAAAAACATTTTACTGAATAAAATCAAATTAATGCTTCCTTCATGATAATAAATAAGCGAAATGCCTTATCATATTGAATCTCTAAGGAATGCTAAAACTAAAAAAGATTGTCCTACGATTTTTTTCTTATAAATTTCGTCGTCTTCTTAATCATCAGTAATATAAAGAAAAAATGGGTTCCATTTAGCTAAATTGGGAAAAATTATTAAGTGCAAATAAGAAAAGATTTTCAAAATAAAACGGTCATGTAGAGTGTCCCGCAAATCAGGGATTACATTTTTTTCTTTCTCATTTTTTTAACCCAGAGTTTTTCTACCTTCTTCAACTATGAGATCAATAAATTTATTACGCAATTTCCGAAGACCCTGATAATTCGAGTTACGTATTTCCTTCATTTTGTTCATTAACTTTGGAAATAAAGTTCGAATTCTTATACACTGCCAGTAAATATTAATGTTATTTGAACCGAGTATTTGTTATTTCAAAAGAGGTTAGATATATATCAATATAAATTTTAGAAACAAATCACTATGAAAATTTATCTCATTCCCTTACGATTTTAGCTCATTAAATTTTTAATTGTAGCTCATTAAATTTACAATTTTAACTCATTAAATTTACGATTTTAATTCCTTAAATTTTCAATATTAACTCATTAAATCATGCATTTACAATATTAACTCATTAGACGATTTCAAAAATATAATAATTTTTTTAATGTGAACATTTGAAAGAAAAATACAGTGTAAATAAAAATATTAATGATTGTTCGAAATAATGTCATAAAATGCGCTAAAATATTACATATACATCTATAAAAACTCTACAGGAATTTTATCGGTGGACATGCCGCATATAATATGCAGCTGTCAATAAATATGCAAACATTTGTAATGAAATCTTATCAATGGACGTGAAGCAATCCTTTTTTTATTAAAAATTCTGTATTTTTATTTTTTGAAAACATGTTGTTGCTTAAATAATTTTAGAATGTGGTTTCTTTTAAAAATATAAATAATTTACAAATTAGAAAAAAAAGGAATAGTGTAACAGCACCTATCTAACAATATAATGTTAATATCAAATTTAGTAATTAAAGTGTCACAAAAATATTTATAACCGAACAAGGTTAATTAATTTTTAAGTTTATGAAGAATTTATTTTTCTTAAATTTGTTTGTGAATATTCAATTTTGTTCATATTTATGATAAAAATACCCTCAGGCACGTTAGAAATTTTTTCGATGTCTTTAATTATTAAAGTATATTAAACTTTTATCAAAAAATAAGAAAATTGGAAAAGTTTTGAGCAGAGTCTGTACAATACCTTTTTATGTGTAAATAATTAATTTATTCTTTATAATAACCTGCATTATGGAAATATTGTCCCTTCCACTAAAAATTTATCATTATCTTTACTTAAAATAAAGGTAAATGTGTGTGTGTGTTGAAGCCCAACAGGCTAACTCTGTATCTACAAAAATATGCCCCTCAAAACAAATTTAAAAAAAAAAGATGTAACTATAATTTAAATTAAATTAAAATTTGTCAAAATTTCAAGGTATTTTTCAAAATAACGTAGGAATATATTTCCGCACAAAGAGCATTTTTCAATTATTTTAAATTTGAAACAATTATCTTTTTATCGATGCCAAGTTCATTTGATTATAGTTAAGCTTACAATAAATTTGATTTATATTTTAATAATTTTTTAAATATTTTATATAAACTTACTTTCTATTTACTTATTTTAAGCAAAAAAACCAATTTTGCTAGCATATTATACTGATAATGTTGACCAACTCAATTCTGATAAAATGTTGATATATGTTTATAAAATCAGATTTTATCAACATATTTGTTGTGGCAAGTAAGCAAGCAAACAATTTACCATAATTACCTTTTGCCCGAAAGGCATCACCCTTTTTGTTGTTATTCTAAAATTAATTATATTTGTAACGTTTACTTTGTAGAGAATAAAATTATTTTTTACTAACGTCGTCTCCCAAAATTTAATATATGGTGCCGAAAACCTATGTGAATCAGGACCTTGAATTTATACTTCCTGCTTTTTACGAAACATCGGCAAGTTTACTTTCTTACTGAACTTTTTGAGTTTATACTTCGTATTACTGCAATGGCGACGGCTAATGAAACAAGAAACAAAATGGCGCAGCTGAAGCGAAAACGGAAAACTGTTCGCGGTAACATTACTCGTTTTTCTGTGGAAGTAAGTAATATAAAAGATGATTTTGTAATTGAAAATGTGGAATATACTTGTAATCGCTTAAAAACTGCCTTAAATGAAATGAAATTAATATATGATGAAATACACAATTTACTTTCAGATGAAGAATACGAAAACGATATTTTACAAAGTGAAAGCTATACTGATAATGCCGAATTTGCAAATTTCAAATGTCAAAAAATGATTCAAAATAAATTAGCGCCAACTATGAATAACGTGACTGATTCGGCTGTTAATGTTAATAATTTGGCAATGGAATTAAACCCTTGTGAAACAACGCCAGCTATTCAATCGTATACTGTAAAATTGCCTGCAATTAAGTTAGAACCGTTCAAAGGCGATGTGGAAGAATGGCAAAGCTTTTGGGAACAATTTCAATCTTTCGTAGATAATAATCCAAATCTTTCGATAGTTGATAAACATGTTTTTTTTTTTACGTTGCTATTTACAAGATGAACCAAAACGTTTGGTAGATGGTATAAGTATTATTGCCGATACTTATGAAGCTACAAAAAAAACTCCTGATGGACAAATATGGCGGCAAAAATAGAATTATTCAAGCTCATTTGATTTTTTTTAGAAAATTTAGCACCGATACGAAATTCTTCACCATTATCACTAAATGAAGTTTTATTGAGTGTAATAGGAATTTTAACTCCAAAAATGTTACGAGCATTTCCTGATGACATTTGTCGCCGGTGGATTATTTTTGCAAATCGTCAGGACATTTCGGAGGGTGATATAACAAAATTAATAAAATTTCTTTCGGAAGAAGTAGAAGGCGCACTTACAACTTTGAAAATTAGAGGTGAACAGTCTGTTCACTATGATTTAAAACCTTCCACTGCTAACTTGTATGTTAATTCCAAAAACACAATACCAACTAAAAAAAATTCTCCATTTTGTTCTTTCTGTGATACTAATGGACACTGGCCGCAAGACTGTAACATCATAACTGATATAGATACTCGTAAACAAAAGTTAAAAAATAGTAACCGTTGTTTTTTATGCACAAATCGTGGCCATAACGTAACAAAATTGCCCTCAAAAAGACAAAAGTCATTGTTATAAATGCAAAAATGGCATCATGTTTCCATTTGTAAAACCGAAAGTGAAAATCCAAATTTATCAACCGTTCCAGTTACTTCTACTAACAACGTTGGAATCATAACTCCCAAATTTACTCATCTGCAAACTTCTCTTGTATATGTCATTGGCCCAACTGGTAAAACGAAAGTAATACGGTGTCTCTTAGACGGTGGGAGTCAGTCTACTTTCATTCATCCTAGTTTGATCGACTTCCTGTAATTGTAAATTGCTAGCTCAGAAAAATTGAACATTCAGGCTTTCGAATCGATTCCAGCAAACACAGTAACAAGATGGAGAGTCAAATTTATCTTTTCAAGCATTTGGAACAATTCAAAAATAAATATACAAGCATTTTAAAGTTCAAATACTTATGCTTTTCATCCTTCTACGCCGCAACCTGTCTCTTCTTTTGTTAATAGTCAAAAGTTGAAACTCGCTGATCCATCAGATAGTTTAAACGACTTACCGATAGAAATCCTGATAGGGGCTGATTTTTATTGGACTATTGTGCATACTGAATCTCCTATTAGACTTTCTGATACTCATGTGCTAATACCAACAGTATTTGGATGGATTCTTTCCGGCAACCGTTCTTTCACTACTATAGCATATTCTTCTGTTTCTTCAGTTCAAAACATCAGCTCAGAAATTTTGGAACATGGCCTGGACGATCAGGTGAGAAAATTTTGGGATTTGGAAACAATTGGCATTAAAACTACCTAAGATAAAGGGATGACTATTCATGAATCTGAAATTTTAAGTGATTTTCACAATTCATTTTGCAAGATTGAGAACCGTCGTGTTGTAAAGTTGTCATGGAAACGAGAGTTGATTCTTTCATCAAATAATTACGAAATAGAGCTCAAACGATTTCAATTACCCCGTAACAAACTTTTAACTCATTCAGATTTAAAGGATATTTATACAGAACAAATGCAAAATTATATCGATAACCAACATGATGAACTTGCCGATGAAATTCCTTGCAACGAATCTAAACTATTTTACCTGCCTCATCATACAGTTAAAAAACAAAAGGATAACGAAAAGAAAGGGCGAATTGTATTTGACGCTTCTTCTCATACTGCAGGTCATCCTTCCTTAAATGATGCTCTTAATCAGGGTTCGAATTTGCTTCCAGAAATATTTGTAACATTGTTACGATTTCGACTTCATAAATTCGCACTCACTAGTGACGGACGTCAAGCATTTTTGCAACTTATTTTGGCTGAAGAGGATAGAAATTGTACTAGGTTCCTTTGGTTTAAGACAGAAAAGGATACAAACGGGAAAAAAACTTGCGAAATGAAATACTTACTTACCGTTTTTCCCGTTTACCTTTTGAATTGACTTCTAGTCCCTTTTTGCTTTGTGCTACTCTTCGTGAATTAGCTAATATGCACTCTGATACCTACCCTACTGCATCTAAGTACCTGGAGAATAATATTTTCATGGACGACTTTGTTCTGGGAGTAGATACTGCTGAGCAATCAACAAATCTTTACCAAGAAATGCAAGGCACAGATAATGGCACAGATAAGTTTACCTTTAGCTAAATGGAATACAAACTCCAAGAACCTACAGCATACCTGGGAACTAAAAGATTTCAGCATTAAAAGTAATGCGCAAGTATCTGGAATTAGCTGGAATACCAAGGAAGACGTGCTTCATACAGGCATAAATAAAAATGTTTATCAGTTTGCTGTTCTTGAAACACAGCGTTTACTTTCTGAAATTGTATCAAAGTTATATGATCCTTTAGGCCTCTATGCTCACAATGGTATAAAGTGGAAGTTTATTGCACCACAGGCAGCTTGGTGGGGAGGATGGGGGGACGGAAGAATTTGTACCTGCATCTTTCGTGTGAAAGAAAAGGAGATTACCCATCCATTCCAACTGGTCATACCTCTGAAGGTTGACCAGGGTAGGAAGGATGTTGCGGCAAGCAAGCAAACAAGCAAACAATTTAGCATAATTATCTTTTGCCCGAATGGCATCACCCGTTTTGTTGTTATTCTAAAATTAATTATATTTGTAATGTTTACTTTGTAGAGAATAAAGTTATATTTCACTAACTTTGTATCCCAAGATTTAATAATATTGTTATCATACTGATAAAAGCACAAATATAAATATTAAATTAATTCTCTCCAGAGCCAAAAAAGTACTAATTTTTATCATGTGTCAGTAAGAAATGAAATAAATATAAAACATTAATTTTGTTTGGAAAAAGTAAATGCATTTTTTTCTTTTATTATTAAATAACATTATAATCAATTTAATCATTCTGAGAAATTAAAAAAAAAGAACATGCAGGATATCCAATCTAATTCTAGCCCATTAAATAACCTCTAATCCAGTAATTATAGACATCGACATCCAATCTGAAAAATAGTCTTAATGAAGAAAATAATAGTATTTTATTCAGTCAAAGACAACATATGTTTTAGTTACGATTCTTATAGTAAAAACCACCAAACATTCACGCAGTAATAAGTATGAATAGCTTTTTTTATCTTTTTTTTCACTGGGTGCATAGTTTCTATAACTTTCAAAAACTCTCTATAAACAATAATATTAACTATTATTTAAATTAATTAAATAATATTAAATAGAATCATTCCCCAGAACAGCATAAAACGACTTTGCTGCAAACACTTTTGTTAAAAGCAAATTTATACTCCCATCAAATCCTCCGACAAATCATATCAAACCTGCTGTCTACGTATATTTTCGCTTTTGTTTAGAAGTTCTATAAATTAATAAAATTCAAAACCTATAAAGAATTCTATTCCTATAGAGAAATCTATATAAAAAGATTGAAATTAATAAAAAAAATCTATCTGAAATTTTACAAGAAGATTGTGATCAAACTGATTCTTGCGTGAGCCAGCGTTTCAGATATTATGGCAATATTCTTATATTATAATTCTTTTTATGTTATGGAAATATTCTGTATAGATTCAGATATTCACTATAAAGTCATCCAAATCATAGATAAAATGGCCGCTCAAATTCACCATAAATTCATGAAATTTTGGATATTCTGAATATTCTGTAAAATCTAATGCAGTCCTTTCCTCTTTGTGAAAGCAGTAGCAAATCCTCATATGAAATTCATTCTTTTATAACATAAATTATTCATCTTGAAATTTGTAATATTCACTCATTTTATTTAGAATGAAAAATGAGAAAAGCATTTGTTGATTCTTTACATAAAAATGAAACACTAAAATTGTGATTTTTCAAATTTGTGTAGTTACACTTCTTTTTCCAAAAATTTTAAATCTAAACTAAATATAAAATTTAGATTTTCATATTCAGTCAATATTTTTATACAACAAAAAACTATTTACGTTAAAATAATAAAATTTAACTGGAAGTAAATCAGATGGAAGCCGAAAAGATAACGAAATAAATGAGCTGAATTCATTTATGAGTTTTCTTACAAGAAATCGTATTTGAATTTTAAATAAGAGCACATTTGGTTGAAAAACTATTCATACAATCTGGCCATATTTTTGTTTTATACAAATAAACAATAAAATAAAGATTGAAAGCCTACCAATTTGAAATCCTAAGGACCTCGCACGATTGCTAGAGGGTTAAATATTCTGTTTCTAACATTTAATTTATTCATGGTTTATGATTGAAGCATGTTTAATAGAGAAACAAATGAATGTTAAACAGATAAATGAGATATTCTAGAAATGAAGTTCATTCTCTTTTGAACTGTCTTATATAAAAAATGTATGTATTATATTTAAATTATGTGTTTATTTACTTATGTGATAATGTTATTTATTTAGTAGATAATAAAAGGAAATACATTTAAGTAATAAAAATATAACATAAAATATTACAAGAAAATTATCCAAGCAAACATTTAAGTTTATATTTGAAAAAAATTTAAAATTTGATCGTGTAATTTGAAATATATCGAATTTTATTTCCACTCTCTTGTACAAAATAATTATAGTCAATGAATGCAAAATTAAATAAAACAAACGAATTCATAAATATTTATAATGTAAATCTTAATTAAATTATTTCAGTTACTTTTAGTAATAAAATCTCTTAATTAATTAATTCACACACGCAAATATCTATCTATCTATCTATCTATCTATCTATATATATATATATAT
>JAOUZG010026841.1:2122882-2138066 GCA_026289955.1 Argiope argentata
TATATATATATATATATATATATATATATATATATATATATATTTCCGGAGATTTAACTCACTTTTCATTGTAACAAATTTAAATAAATTTAGCATACACTGCATCTATATACTTCTTAGCATAATCTCAAACAATTAGTTGTTTAGGTGTTGCGAAGATTTCAAGTTGTTTGACATATAAATAAAATTAGAAATTTTAGTGTCAATTAAAAATTATTTTCCTGTTAACATGAATAAATTTGAATTTCAATGAAGAATGAAAATTTATGACACATTTTGTTCTCCAAAAGTGTTCTCTTGGTGGAGACATAATCAACCTGCTTCATTGTTTAACAATTGTTGCTCCAAGGAAGATTGATCAAATTCTGAGGTATTGTTTTAAAATTTCCACAAAATTTTTATAATAATATCCTTGCGCTAAGGAAACTTCAGTAAAATTCATAGACATCAAATTGATTGTTTTAGTAAGAAAGGAATAGAACACTTAGAGCCGCGTAAAGGCTTAAAATTTTAAATTTTTTGATACATTATACAAGTTTTTAGCATTAAAACTTTATCCCTTATAAGATACTTTTTATTCATTTTCCTTACTAATCCAATTCCTAATTAAATGTTTCACCAAAATTTGACATTTATTATTTTTTAACAATCGCACTGTCACAATAACACAGAAATATAAATGCGGTTCTCTAAGAAAATAAATATAAAAAATTGTATTTTTAAAATTAATTATTTTCTTTAAAATTAATTTACAAAGCATCTGAGTTTTATGGCAGTAGGTAATACTAAGGAAAATTTTGAAATTTTAATTATTCCTTTCTAATTTCAATTCCTTAACATCCTAAAATATAATTCAAAAGTATGTGTAAACAATAAATTTCATTAAAAATCACCTATATTGAGCAAGAAGGCTAAAACAAGAGAAATAAATATTCTAATCATTATATCATTCTTAATTAAAACTATACATGAATGGTAATGAAAAAATGCATTATCAAAAATATTATGAGACATAAAATATATGGTAAAAATTTCTTTTATGCATGTCTAAAACGGCGAAATTTCAATGACAGTAAATTCCAATATCTCTTTTTTTAAATTCGGTAGTCTCTGCATTGATTTAGTGATAGAAAAGTTTTGCCTGTGCTTGTGAACCATTACGTTTCTGTATATTCAGATCGCATCATTAATGCTAAAATATAAGTTGTAAAATCAGGAGATTTCCTTGACTACATTGAATCAACTACAGTTGCCGAATTTTAGGAAATCATTTTTTTTTTTTTTACTTTTTTTAGATTATATAGAACACTTTTTTTTCTTTTAGACAAAAGTACATCTGCTTTTCATTTCTATTTCAAAATAATAATATTAGAAAACTAAAGCACTTTATGTTAATTATATTTCGTTTTTATTTTGTATATAAATACTCTGATTTTACAATTGTATCGACAGAAAACCAAAAAATCATAAAATCTATCAAACGAAAAAAAAAAGAAACTCATAATACTTTTTAGTTGTATTTTGAGATAAAGTTATTATATATTTAAAAAATACATTTCTTGAAAGGAAAAGAATTCTTAGAATTTTCTAGTTGTATTCTGTGCTAAATTTGTGAATTGATTGAAAATTGGGTCTAGACGTACACTAATTTATGGAACCTTTTCTTGAAACGCATTATCAAAGCATCCGAGATTATAAATACGAAAAGTGATATTTTCTAAAATTAAATTTTAATCTAAAAATATCCAGAAATTTCCTATTTTTCTTTTCTTGTATAGATATATGTAAGCATAATACTTAATTAAATTCGCTTGTAAAGATTGCAGAAATTAAATACATGAAGAAAAAAGAGAATATCTTTCATAAATATATATTACGAATAATGAAAACTTTTATGTCTTGTGATCTTTATAACATATATTGCAAGAATAAAGCTACTGTAGCCATAAAAATTTAAAGATTTTAAACCGATTGATAGCGATGATGATATAAATGGTTCTAAAGTATAAGACAATAAACTTGAAAAAGTGGTCTTCTGCAAAATGTCAATGAAATTAATTCTACATCTATATTAACTGCTTGGGCTAATTCTGTAAAGTTACAAACTTACAAACATTTGGCGTTTTTGGAAGTACTTTTGTAGAATTTCAATCTGAGTTTGTCTTCTTATTATATAATTTTATAACTTATAAACAGACTTACATCAAATATATTGTATTCTATTAGCTTACTTATTTTATTTAATAATTGATTAAATAATTCATTTATTTATTGATTTTAAAAGCTAAAATTACTCATGTTAAAAAAAAGCTAATCTCAGTTTGTCCTAATTAAGCTATCAATAGTAGATATCTTATTTTTAAACAAATTCAACAGTTAAAAATTCTTTAACATTTTTATTACCTTTATTTTTAATTAAATAAATTTTACAGCGTTAATGTGACAACATGATTAATCATTTTTGAAAAAGTACATATCATAATAAAATTTAAAAAGTAAAATTATAAGTAATTCAAAAATATTTATTTATGTATTGAAATTTTAAACAGGCTTTAAGTTTACTATTAATAATCAAAATAATATTATAAGTCTGTATAGTATCTATCTTGAAATCATATTATGAGTGTCATAATGATTAATTTGCTAATATAAATTATCTGACTAAATTATGTAGATAACTATCATATAATGAGACTTCGAAGCTTTAAATTATATATTAAATAGGCAGGCTATTTATTCAAATCAACATGAAACTCATAAATAATGTCTTCGAAATGTAACGTTTTTCTTTTTTTCACCAAACGAATGCACAAAATGAAGCCTACTTCTTGAAAACATCTGAAATTTAAAAATAATTTTAATTGCAACATTACTATTTATCGAGGATGTGTTTTTTTCCTAATTTAACATAAATAATAAATAACTATAATTAGCATAAATAAAAATTTAATGAAACATAAATAATAAATACAAGAGTACATACGATTTTTTTTCAATTTATTTGTTTTAATTTCAGGATTCAAAGTAGTTTAAATGTAGTTACAATAAATATTATTGAAAACATTTTATAAATAAGATTTATTAGATGATAAAATGCCCGATGTATTTTTTTTAGTTTAATGGGCATCAAATCAAATTTAAAATATCATAAAGTTAATACAAAATCTGAAATTAAAGAGGATATTAGATCCTATTCATAATCAAATTCAAGATTTTTTTCTTTTAAAAGGAATTGTAAATTAATTCTATTAACGTATTAATTTTATCCTACATGCGTTTATACTTTTTTATCCGTCGTCGTTGACCCCGTCATTTTTAATAAAATAGAATTATTTTAGGATTTTAACGCATTAAATGACTTTAAAGATTTCTAGTACATAAAAATTGCGCATTTAATTTTACAGAAATTTTAAGGCGTGTATTTTAAGATATTTTTTGTCGTTTTTTTTTTGAAAAATAATAATATCCAGAATAATTATATCCAAAATAATTATAATTATAATTATTCTGGAACATTGTGATCCATCTCTAAAATTCATTATTAGAAGGGTTCGTATTATTTTTAATAAACATTCATTATAATTAAGCCATACGCGTATAACTAAGCTATCTAATTGTGTCATTCACATCTCTCACATGGGACAAATCCATTTCAAAGTAAATATTTGATTATGAAATAGCATCTTTACAATTTTGCAATAAATCATATGAAATAAAAAAAATGTAGAAAAATGAATCTGAATATAAAGAATATGCATTAATTTATTTTATATGTTTTTTTTACAAAATTTGTCAAGTTGAAAGAATTTATCCAGAAATATATGTAAAAAAGTGAATTTATCTAGAAACATATATATAGATGGATCGATATGTAAGCATGTGAATATATCCAGAAATATATGGTTTAGCTGAAGTCTAGAAGTGCGCAAGCACAAGTAATTTAATATAAAACATTTTAAATTTTTGCATACTTATTCTCGTTCCTAAAAATAATCACCGATTCTTGTCAGTAGTATTAATTTTGGAACTTAACACATAGTACTAATAAAGGTCTTTCAAAAAAATGTAAACAATTGACAAAGAATATAATTCTTGAATTCATTGTATGTACCTATGAAAATATATTATATATTTATTAATTATAAATTTTACAATTTTTTAAACATTTATAATTAAATTTATTAATTTATATTAAAAATGTTTAATTTTTTAATTATGTTTTTATAAATTAGATAAATCAATAAATCATATTAAAGCAATTTTCATTTCCCATGGAAACTTATGAAGCATTAAATTATCCGATAGAAGCTATTTGATATTTATGAATAAATTGAAAGCAGCAATCCATCTACAAGAATTTGTGCTCAGCGAAGCAAAAAAATTATATAAAATAATTCATTACAAATTTTGAATTATTGTTCGAATTTTCACATGATGAAATAAAAATTTGAAGCAAATTAATTCACTTAGAACTTTGAAATATTGTTTGAACTTTGCACAATATTGGGGTGAAATATAAAGCAAAATAATGCACTTATAATTTCTAAGTATGGTTCAAAATTTGAGCACTATCCAGGATTTATCTTTTATGGATTTTAGAATACAGATCTGATCAAGGGATGGGAAACACTCTGGAAACAGAAGTATCGTGATTTGTGGCAACTGTATCACAATCAAAAAATTATAAACATTGGCAAAGTCCTCAATATTAGTTTTGAAATTTATTAAAATCAAACATACATTTAGCAAATAAAAATATGAAGAAAGCTTTCTGCAGTTATCTAATGACTTCATTCATGTACATTTAGGTGAAGTAATAAAGTCGTTTACTTTCATTAATGTCAGAGGAAATTATTTCAATCCTAATAATTATTCTAGCGTTTAGTTTTTTAAATTTACCGTTGATAAAAATAAAAAATGAAGTCCACAAATTAACTTTGATAAAAACTATCAGTTGGCATCACTCCAATGAAGTCAAAATCTTATTAAGATTATTTATTTAATGAAAATTATTTAAATATTATATTACTTCATTAAATTCACAGATTGTTAAAAGAAATTTTAATTCAGCCCACGAAGCGACTGAAATACCAATTTTAAAACTCCTCCCCCACAAAAATGATGAAAATTCAGATTAATTTAAACTTTGAAACATATTTTTATGAGTTTTAACAGAAAAAAAATCAGGTGATTAAGTCACAGTTTTTGAAAAATCCCAAATTATTTTCTAAGAATTGTCTAAAATATCAAAGAAATGTGTAAATACATGGATGTGTTTTGGTTAGATTAAAAATTTGAGACACCTTAAGAACATCTGCTGGTAAAGAATATCTAATGAATTTATTATACATGATCTCCTAATTATTTTTATTCATGCAAATTAATCTCATCAAACAGCATTCGTTGTAAAAAAATAATGAGTAATAATTAGAAAATAATTCATCTAATGTTTCAAATTTTGTTCATTAATGAAAATGTTATTCATGAAGCAGAATTTTGAGAAGATGACGAAGTCATTACTCTTAATGCGATGACAAAAGAATTTAATCCATTTTCTAATGATTTGCGAAAGAGATTAATTACTGATTTAAATTTTAAATTCTATTAATTATGGAATCATTTTTGAATAGAAAGAATTCCATGATAAGCTAAAAACTATATTTCTCTGCTAATTACTTCTCAAATCTTTTATTTTTTTTATTTTAATGTTGCTTTCTGAAATTCCAACTTTTTCGTACAATAAACATAACTGGATATAAAATCAATAATCCGGAAAATTATTTTTAATTATAATTATTTTTGAAGTATTTTTTCATGCAATAAAAAATAAAAAAATCATTGGTCAAAGTGGTAACTTAATAAATTAAGGAATATGCCAGTGACACAAATCATATGATAACAATCCTGTAATAAAAATATAAAAAAAAATTATCAATATATTTTTACGAAACAAAAAAAGGGTTATGAATTTTGTGTAAATTATATGTAAAATTGTAATTATTTATGATTTTTTTGAGTAAATAGTGTATTAGTATAAAATTAATTATACTGGAATCATTCACCTGCTAGAAACGGCCGTTCTAAGGAGATTTACAACAGATAATCGCAATATTTGACTAATTTGACAATGTAGGTTTAATGGTGATATAATAAGGTAACAAAAGCTTTTACAATAATTTAAAATGTGTAATAGAAGCTGAGAAATAAAGATTTGTTCTCAAAGAATGCTGGAGAAACTTCCACACTCATCAGGAAATGAAAGTGCTGTTTCTGCCTTTGCTCCGCCTACTTTAGGAAGACTCTATTTAAGGCGCGGCTTAAGTTGGAGAATCAGATAATTTCGGAGAATGAGCTACGTTAGTTGGCTTAGCTTGAGAGAGCGTCATTTCTTTTTGAAGTGCGTTTATAGCTTTGCTGTTACCCGAAATTATGAATTAAACAGATTTACTTCTCCGTGTATTTGTAGATTGTGCGGCGCATGCTTAATACATATTATCCTAGACAACAAAGTCCACATCCTCGGACCATTCTTGTGAGAATTTTCGTAATATTATTTTGTATTTTTAATTTCAGAACTATTATTCAACAGCCATCATGGTATTTTTTCCAAGTTTCAAATTCAAATATAATTCTAGTACAGCTGTTATAATCTATACCTTTTGGAACAGTGATTTAAAAGTCAGGAATGGAAACAAAATTTTGTTTTCAAATAGCTCTAAATCACACTGAGGGTGTAAAACAAACACAGATGCAAAAAAGCCATGGAGTTTAGCTATATTTGTTTAAAAAAATCAAATCATTATTAAAATTAAATACCTAATACCTAAATATTTACCTTGATCCCTAAAATATATAAAAAGGATATACAAAGTAATTGAACTTAAGCATTAATATAATTTAAATATACATATTTACATATTATAATTAAATAAACATTATTAGTATGAGTAAAATTCAACGGATCTGATGACTGAATTTAAAATTTTATTTGATCTGATGATAACGTATCCGCTTTGCAACAGGAAGAGGATTGCAGTAGCTTCTGACGGCATGGACCCCTGAACACCCGAAGGCAGTAGTCTGGTTTCTAGTTCTTATGAGAATGACACACACATACTAGCTGGCACAGCCCCTTTTTACAGGGGGGCACATTCTCACCCCTCTCAGTAGAACACTAGAGAACAGCCATGTAGTGACTGCAACTCGAAACCGAGACGCCCAGATCTCGAGAAAGGCCAGCTATCTCTATGCCAGGACACCGGCAAATTGGTTGTTCTGATAAATGTATTTCGATTTAAAGTTTTATTTTATTTGACAATAATTCCATTTCGAATTATCAAATTTTAATTTAAGCTCAAACATAATTTTTTTTCAGTACTCTGAAAGAAGTTTCACTTAATGGATCAAATTCAAATATTTCATCTTGCTTTTTTGCGATAAAAGTTCTCTTCCCTTTCGGAACATCTTAAAAAGAGTCTTTAAACTAAATCAAAATGTACTTCTTGATTTCCAGAAACAGGGCTTAAAAATTCCTTAGAATTTCCAACTAACACAGCAAGCTGAAATTCGCAATTCACAATTTATAAAAGGATAATCTTTTACCATTTATTAATATTCCATTAACGTTCTGAGATTGGTATTCTCTGTAATGGAATTTATTAGTTTTTAAATTGCCAATAATAGAAGTCTTAACATTTCCCAAATCCCTGATTCGTATTCTTGACGCTTACCAAAGCTATATTTAAATTTCATGCACATTTTATTCTGTAAAATCACAGATCACGCATGCAATATTCTGAGAAAAGTACGAAAAATTGAACTTTAAGTGCTTTTAAATGCTCTTAATAAAAATTTTATTGCAGGCTTAAATCGAAAATAAAATTGAATTACTCAAATCTTAAGTGTTTAAAATCAAGTAAATTCCATGAAAGGAGGCATTTCTTCCTTTTACCATTTATTTAAAGTTCGAACTTTCTAAAAGTATGAAAAGTTTGTGATGAACATAAAATATATTACTAAGAAAATGTGACAAAAATCATAAACTGTAAAATGTCCCAATTTCTTTTTAATTTTTTTATTATTATTCAGTGATATGTAGACGATTAAAAAAAGTTTCAAATAAAAATAAAGTTTCACTCAAAATAAAGTTTTTTTTTAAATTTTAAATGACTAGTTTATGCAAAAAATAATTTTTTTGTCTTTTATGAACAAACAATTAATTTCAATATTTTTAGAACGAAATATGTCTGTAATAAATTATAATACGAACAACTTATAATATAACTTGTTATGTTATTATATAATAAGTTACTGAAATAACGGTTCTTTTTTAAGCGAAAGAATTCTAGGAAATGTCAAAAATGCTTTTAAAAGAGAAACTGGAAAATAAAAGATAGTTGGAAACGATTAAAGACAGTAAACGAAATTATTTTATGAATATTAAAATTACCACATTTTTAACAATAGCCTAGATGCAGTTTTTTTTTATTATATTAAAAATTTTATATTTTGGATATAAAAAATATTGTTGATTAATATGACGAATTGTTTCATTTTAATATTTACCAGCTGTCTAAAATGTAA
This sequence comes from Argiope argentata, assembly GCA_026289955.1. Lineage (NCBI taxonomy): Eukaryota > Metazoa > Arthropoda > Arachnida > Araneae > Araneidae > Argiope > Argiope argentata. The sequence goes on from JAOUZG010026841.1 coordinate 2,131,466, forward strand.
TACATTAGTAAATAAATTTTCGCAGGAAAGTAGTTTGAAATGTTTTTATAATAATTTTACAATAAAAAATTTATTTTTAAAAAATCTAAAGAAAAAAATGTTTTGTTTTAATATACAATATTTTCTTATATCATTTCTACTCAAAAGAAAATTTAGAATTGAATCTTAAAATGATTTTTGCCTTATTTAGGTAAAAATTTGTTGAAAAATAAATTGTTACCTCAAGGAATAACAGGAACAAGGTTACGTAAAATCGTTAATTGGGAGTTTAATGTAAAATGAGAGCATCTTTTGATTGATGATAATGTGTTTTATAAACATTGCTTGTTTTTATTCTATTTTCGATTATTATAAGATTATTATAATAAAGATTTCTAAAAAATTAATTTAATTCCCCTTAAAATGTTTATTTTTAATATTAGATATTTCAAGATAGCATAAATACTTGTTATGATTAGAGATAAGGGCCTTAAATTTAAGCCTTCACATTGTATTAATGCAAATTACTACACTTTTTGGAACAATTATTGTTGAACTGTCATTTTAGTTACCAGATAAGTACGTTAATTATTTAATCACTAAAAAACATCGAAGTTTGAAAACTTTTGATAACTTCTGGGCCGAACGAATAAATTTAAAGTTAATAATTTAATTATAGTTAACGCTAATGTTGGAATTGATTTGTTGAGAAGTATATTCTATTGAACTACTTTGATATGCTCATGGAAAGAAAATTTAACATATATTTTCTCAAAAAATACATAAATTGAAAAAAGTTTGAGATGATTCACACTAGATACAATTGTTTGCTTTCAAAATTTATTCAAATTGTTGAACTGATGGTAAAATGTATTGTTCTTAAAATCTCATGAAATTGTACTTTGTTGTAAGCTCAACAAAATGTTCAATAAAAATCGACTTACTTTTAAGTTTTTATTAAATCTACAAAATATGATTAAAGGTGAATTCCTTTAACAAAAATTATTTATAATTTATGTTCAATTATTTGTTTAATAATGTTCACTTTATTTAATGTACTTTTGTATCATAATTTTAAGAAAGAAAAGAGACAAAATATTCGGTTTCCTTTGACAAATAATAATAGGACAATGTATTACAATTAATAATAATAAGTAATAATAGGACAAGAAATTACAATTTTTTACACATTTACACAATTGATTTCAATTTCATTTTGTATTAAGAATATTTTTGGAAAGCACTCACATATATCCACATGTCTATGGAAATTCTTAAAAATTAGAAAATTGCTGTTCAAATAGAATTGAGAGAAATAATATTATATGTAATTACACCAATTTTGGAATATAACTTTAACTGAAGTTAGTAAATATTTACATCTTGACTTTTAGTGCTTAAAAAAAGGTATTCATCAAAAAAAATAATTTTCTCTTCAAAATAGATTAGTTCTCTCTCCAAAAAAATTTCAAACAATAAGAAATTAAATAAAAACCGATAATTTAGGACATTTCAGAAAAACTTTAAAATTATCGTTTAAAACAATAGGGACCTATTATTGTATTAAAAAAACAATTATTCGAATATTATTAAGTGCATATCTGCTAGATGCACATATACAGAAAAAACTCTAGTAGCCAAATTGCAGTTCCACTAATTTAAGAAACCATTGTATTAGAAATTATTTATAATTACAATTCATTTGGTTCAAAATTATAATAGTTATGACAATTAGTTGGTATCTAAAAACTTCATATTCAAATTTTATTAATACATTAAGGCAAAAGTAAAAAAACACCATTTTTAATACTTGATATTTTTATAAATTTAATTTCTATTCTTCAATTCAAAATACAGACTTTCTTATATTTCAAATTATAACCATGCACTATAAAATACCTTCAATGCATCCTGACAGAGGAAAAGAGATACAACTAAAATGCATATAGAAAAGAGTATTCTTGGACTCATATTTTGAAATAGCCATATTTGTTCGATTGACAGTCTCAATAAAATGTTGGAAGTGAGCTTACTTTTCGGCGGGAAAGTTCAGCTACATCATAAAGTTCCTTTTCACAGCTTTAGAACTTCTATACAAACAGAGACGCGTTTACAAAAACTAAGATTTCCAAAAAATCCGAAAGAGATTGAAAATAATGGGAAAAATATCCGTCCTAAGTCTTTTTTTTTCTTCCTGAGCTTTCCACTTGAAAAAGTATAGTTTCGATACAAACTTATCGATAAGAGGAGAAGAAGTGTCATAGGAATAGAAGGATAAGCGATTTCAAATTATATGCTTAAACGACAGATCTAGAAGGTTTCAGAAGAAAATAGAAAATGTCAGTCATGCCAGTTTGAAATTAAATGTATTCTATTTTCTTAAATTCAAGTATCCATATTTCAGTGATAGAAATGCTCCTTTTATTTGAAAATTTCAAATTTTTTGAGCGTCATAAGTTTATAAATCGATTTCAACTGAAAATTGCAATGGTATTTCTCAACCTGTGAGCTGGATGAATAACAAAAAAGGCTGAGTTGCTTTTTCGAGAGCAACGCATAAAAACTGGAATATAAAAAGTTTGCAGTATGAAGTTTCGTATTCGATTTCTGGATAGGAATATCTTTTTTAAAAAAATAGTATTACATGCAATTGAATTTCAGAATATATCAAATTTTATATATATTTCACTCGACATATTTCACATAAATACCATGCATGTATAGGATATTAAAATTCAACATTATATATTCTGAGATGTTTGTGTTGAGGGATTAGAATCAAATCGAAGTGTTTTCTGTAAAATTTAAGGGCGTTCCAGTTAATTCTGTTATCAATATTTTACCAAAGTCTAAGATTATGAAATATATATCAAAATAGCTTAGATGCATCATGTAGTAAATACTTTTACCATTTTTTTAACTCTATAACTTGATATTTACACTATAATATGGATACGAGCAAACGAAGAATTGATACCAAAATGCATTTGTAGAATTTTGTAAGAACACAAAAACTAAAGTTTAAAGATGACACCCCTTAATATTTTAAAGGAAATTCTTGATGGTATAATGATGATGTAATAATGATGCGTTTTTATTCTTAACTAAACTGTGATTATTGTACAAGTTACAAATTCCTGACTTAATTTCTGTAGTTGAAATATTGCCTACACCTGATTTGTAAAATTGAAGCTTAACTGTAAAAAAATTACAACTGTTATAAATGTTTAATGGATAGAAAAAATCAAGAGAAATAGAAAACCACCATGTTCTCAGAAAATGTTTTACCAAATATTGGAAGCAAAATATAACGACAAAAAAGTTAATTAGTACAAAATTCGTAAACAATCGATTTCAGTTTTTAAGTGTCATTTTTGTGAAAATTTCTATGGTATATTTATATATTTTTATATAAGATATATACTTTTCCATTGATTAATATCCAAATATTGACTAACATTTTTATTTTCTTCAGATGTACTTTTTTCTTCTTTAAAATTTATTCATAATTGTAACTAATCGGTGTAGAAATTTAGAAATAATCAGATATTTTTTGTTAAATAAGAAACGAACAAAATTTTATAAGCCAACAGAATTTTATTAGATCATCAAAAATGTATCTTTGGAAAGTATGTCCTCTTAAAATTGGTCGACAAAAAATCAACGCTTGTTCAGCAAACTTCAAATCTTAAGAGTAGTTAGGCTTAACAACCTTTTGTATCTCAGCTTTTCCCTTCAATTTTTTATCTACACATTTTAAGCTGTATACTCTTATAATTCCATACTGCAAATGATATTTTATGAAAAATGTGAGCTTCCTCAAGAAATTGTCAATGATTGTCTAAAATGGGAGCTGAAATTTTAAATATTTTCCACAATCAGAAAATGTAATCTAAAAAAAAATATTTTTGCAAATAGAATAATTTACAATTTATCCGAGGAATGATTTGTAACACTATGAAAATAAAGGAATCTATAAAAAGTATTATTTATGCATGTAATTGATAAATGTAAAGATTAATAAGTAAAAACTGTAAGAGATTATCATAACTTATATGAAGGAAGCATTGAGCAGGTAAACTTAACATAGGGTTAAAATGCTGAGATTAGTTACTTAAAAACAGTATTCGTTATTTCATTTCCATTAATATTTCTAACCGAATTCCTTAAAAATGTAAAACGTCTTGACGTTTGTAAACATCAAAATTGCTTCTACGCTTCCATGCAATAAAAATAATAATTCAAATTTGAAATTATTTTAAGTAACAATATAAATAATTAAATATTTAATATGTGGTGTAAAAACTATATATAAAACACTTTTGAATATTTTTTTTAATTTCCATTACTTTAATTTAATTAATGATTTTTCATTTTATCATCAGTTAACTTTTTTCATAACTTAACGAGTAACTGCTGTTAATTTAATTTACATATGCATGATTTTTTCTTATTAATACTTTAAGTGGAATAATATTTCCATAATGTTTTTCAGAGAGAGAGAGAATTATATTGAAAATTGATGCATACGGTAATCAGTTGAAGCAATGCCAAGGTAGCAAAACTTGAAGTATTTGCCACCTTGATATTTTAAGTTCTTAATTTTCATTACTTTTCAGACCTGATGTTGCCATTTGCCACGGTTTCCTGGTTTCCATACTCATGGTGAAGATGAATGAGATGAAATTAAATGTGGATGTTCTCTGGGTGACCATTATAACAAATTTCTATCAATTATTTTTATTCCACATTTTAAAAACTCTGGGCTAATAGTTTTAAATTAATATGAATCAAAATAGTACAAAATCCGTATGAATCAATTTATAAAACATATTTTAATAAAATGTTAACATACATATTATTTATCCGTTAACGCACACAATGTGGCTATGTCATCAAATTCATCTTCAAACTTCTAAAAATTTTAATCAATTACAACTATGTAGCTTTATTAATTCCTTCATCATACTAGAAAACAAGATAGGATTTTAAAACCTAGCTAAATATTAATTTAATTACGAAGCAATGTTTGCTATTATGGTAACATATTGGGTGCAATTTCAAAGGTCAACACATAGGGGAGCAGCTTAACAAGAAAGAAAGTGTTTTTAATAAGGATTTATCCAAGTTAATCGGTTCACAGCTGTTAAATAATACGGTAATTGGATAGAGGAGATTTTTACTCGTAACGTGATCATAAAAATTTCTTCCTAATACTAAACGTTCTCCGTGTTAACAGTTATGTAGGAGGATGTCGTTCGAAATATGGAGAAGATTGTTTACCGATGCAATTTTCTGATGTTGAAAGCTAACAAAAATTGATTTCACCAATATTTGTATTTGGTTTATACGCTTAGAAACAGGCTAGTGAAGATCTAAGTTTTAATGAGACCATTTCATTGTTTAAATGAGTACCTTAGTTCAAGGCGAAATTTTCAATTAACTCGACATAATCTAAAATAAACTAAGTTTTACAACTTCTGCACAAAATAGAGCCAGGATTAAGAATTCGTGATGTGAGGACTCTTCACATTTTAAGCCAGTATGTCACTTATGCAATCTTCCGCATACCTGAGATTTATGCACGATGGAATTTAAAATACTTTCCTCAACGCAATATTATTTCAGGAGACAGTGTTTCTTATTAGTTTCTATTATAACCTTGAATAACATTACATTATCACAGTACTGCATATAAATAATGACGAGCTCTTTTTAAAAAGTGTAAATTAGTAAAAAAACAAATGTTCTGCTTCAGGGGGCTTAAGGAGGCTTTCCATTATTCTAAATGAGATAATAACATTTTAAATGCAGTTAATTCAGACGGAACCCTTTTACCACAGATATTCACCAATAAATAGCGCCATTACACAAATGATATTTATTTGCAGTATGATACATAATATATGATGCATTTGCAGGTGCTTTTCCATTATCTGGGAGCCAGAAAAAAATCACCAAGGAAATTTGGCAAAATTTGACATAATTTGGCGATTTTTCAATTTAAAATCCTTGTAAAATATTTGGCGTAATTCAATTTTTTTGGCCCTCGGCGAATAGAAAAGTACCCATTTACAATATGATACATCATCTTCATAACATCGCATGTCTATTAGTATTATTCTTTAGATTAATAAAATAAGTAATTTTGCAAGAGCTTTAGATACATTATGAAAAAGTGACATTGGTAAACGAGAGCAATCAGAATTTCTCTTTTTCACCTTTATTCACCTTTATTAACTGATATATTTGGGTGTCAAATATATTTTTTAAATATATAATGTAAAAATTCTAAAATATAATTTTATTAAATGTTTTTAAAAAATTATCGTCGGCGTTTAAAGGTGAATTTTATATAAATTAAACAATTAGATATTATTATAAGTAAAGTTCACCTTTAAATATATTAAGGTGGACGCCTTGTATACATCAAGGAATATCTTGTATATTTTAAGTACATATAAGGATGTATATAAGTACATAACAAGATGAAATTTTGCGTTTATTAAATAAGGTGTTTATGAATAAAAATTTTAAATTCGAAGAGAGGGTTAGTCAAAAAAGGCCCTTTAATCTTTTTTTTAAACTTTTTCATTTAAATGGTATATTTTGGTTTAAATAT
>JAOUZG010026841.1:2153066-2177989 GCA_026289955.1 Argiope argentata
TATAGTTAAAATTTTCAATTGTTAATAAAATACTTTTTATTCATCCAATTAAGTTCAAGTACATTTTTTTAAAACTTGTAGTAGATAGCATTTGATGTTAATACAATTTTTTCAAATAATAATTCATTATTTTTTTATTAATTGATTAAAAACTAATTTTCTTACATTTATAGCAGATATTTGCAGTAGTTGCTAATTTTAGGTCAGGGTAACCTGATTTGTAGGACGTTCGATACGCTTCCTTTGAACCTGGTCACTAAGTTCTCCATGTCGAGAGTTACACCACTGGGGGTACTGAGTGAAAGGAGATTGTTATTCTGGTGCTCAAGGGTCCATGCTTTCAGAAGCTACTTCATCCCTCCTTCCGTTGTAAAGTGGGGAACAACAATCGTAATTATTTTTTAAAAAGTAACTAAAATAAAATATATCCGAACTTTCTATTTTTTTCTTATATCCAAAGTAGAATGTGATTTTTAGAAAATTGTTTTTTTATATTACTTGTTTTATATTTAATTGATTCAAAACCGTTTTATTTAACCTATAGTTTTTAATACTAAATTATTCATTGAAATAAAAATCTATTCTTTTTTCCTCAGGGAAATAAGTATCTTTTTTATTTTGCATAAATGATTATAAAATTGATTCTACAAATCCATTTCTAAATAAGTAATGCATAGTACATAAAAGTAATCCAGTAACACATAAAAGTAATACATAATTCATAAGAGTAATGGGTAATATATAAGATAAATTTAGTAATACATAAGGATAACACGTAACACATACGAGTAATACATAACGCATTGGAGTATCACATAATAGTAATCCAGTGATACTTAAGATTAAGATATCTTAAGTGCTTGAGAAAAAGAACATCAATTGATGTTCAAAGTGAAATTTTAAACAAATGAAAACGAAGAAAGAAGAATTAAGATATTAATAAAAAAAATTGAATTTTTTTCAGCATAAGCATATTTGCTCAAAATAGTTATTCGTAGATATTTATTTCGAAGTCACGAATTTCTCTGAGTTTAATCTATGGCCAAAATTAAAAAGTATATCTACATTTATATTTCCTGACAAAGCATTCGACAAACTTGTAGACATTTCTTTCTTAACATTAATATCCTTTTCAAAGACAGGGAATTTCAAAAGAAAAAAACAGCTTAGAAGATTAGAAATTGTTTTGTATTTCTATTAGAACTATCTATTCTAAAAGCATTCATATCAATGAGTGAAACGGTTGCTTTAGGAAAGAAGAAATAAAACTTACCAAAGTAATAAGACGAAATAAACATACCCATTTTATTAAGTTTATACTTAAATAAAATGCATACACAAATAGATAAATCATATTATTTATAACGTGGATTTTGAAATTCTATATAAAATGATTATTTTAATATAGACTTAATGTATAATTCTCTATTGTGTTGGGAAAGCCCAGTCTATTTATCTCGTTGTAAATTCTGATCATCGTACTATTCAAAGACTTCGTTGTAAAGTATTCTATGCAGACAAGATGCGTCTGAGTAGGATACTTTACAACTTGAGAATATAGTGAATGGGAAAATCTTTCGAGTTACTTTTCCGTGTGCAACATATGAAAAGTTTGAGTTATTGCACTTACTTCTTTCTGGAGTTACTTGTAGTTTAAAAAAAGGAATTCGTATAGTGCTTCTTGATATGTCTGTTTTAAATTTGCACTATAGCATATTTTAAGTATTGAATACATAAGAAAGAAACAAAATTATTGCATGTATCAAAACAAACAATTTTTATCATCCTTTTAAAAAATGGAAATTCACAAAGCCATTTTTAATCTAAGATTTTTTAAATAATTCTTTATAAATATACAACTTTTTATATGAATAAAATTCAATACATTTATGTTTTGTAATAAATAAAAGTTTTTTAAATGGTAGCTAAAATTAATTATTTAAGTCGGAACATTCTATAGGTTTTATTTATATTCTAGCTGGTTTTATTTGTATTCTAGTTCTAAAATTAGTCAAACTGAAAAAACTGATCAAATAAAGCAATTCTGAAGCTTCCGCTCTAGATTTACTCTATGACCTAAATGCGCCTTTATAGATCCTAAAGAAAGTTCAAGATGCGTAAAAGTCAGAAGGACAAGCGTTGAATTTAAATGGCAATGGTAAGTTTTATAGAATAAATGAAATTAGGCTGCTGAGCTGACTTTTCATAAAGTTTTAGAGGAGAATCTGCAAATGTATCAGTTTGATGCTGTAAATTATAAACATTGAAGTAATTTAGATATCTATATATTGTAGTATAAGAACATGGCCATCCTGTTTAAATATCAGAAATAAATATTGCTAATGCAAGCCTTTCCAAGCGAATATTATAAATTTTGTACCAATAAAAATTTATCTTCAAACAAAAGAATACAGATATTTAACCAGTAAGTTATTAGGTTATACATTCCTCACTTTCCAAACAATTCTGTTTGCATGAATAATTTTTAGCTGTTCTTACTTCGCTTTGAAGAGATTGTGAAAAGAATAATCGAATTTTCAAATTTCTAAAAATGAAGGATTATAGCCTTTTGATATTGCTATTATTAAAACTCATAATATTTTAATATTCTTTATTGTGAGTAAGAGAAAGATGTTTCATTATAGCTTCTTTTGGCGAGATTTCTTCTGTTTGTTCTACTAAATCTTTGTTTTGAAAGGTTATTTCATTTCTCTCCTTTTATAAACCTTTTTATTCTTGATTCATTTCCATGAAGATTTAAATTACTTTTATAAAAATAAATTTAATATTGATTTTTTATCCTAGAAAAACTGTTTTTGTTCATATTGAAACGTTAATTTTAACCTGTAATTTGCCTGTAATTTTATGTTTGCTGTTAACCCAATGATGTTTTCCTGTAATTTTATACACATTTGCATATAATTCTTTCTTTATACTTTTTTTCGTTTCTTACATTAAGTAAATGAATGTAAAAATGAATGTAAATGAATGTAAAACATTAAGTAAATGAATGTCAAAAAGTAGCATTGATTATTATGTTTGTATGAACGCCTTACAATGTTTAAAAAGGAAAAAAATGATTAACTAATTAAAAGTTCAGGTAAAAGAATTATTTTTATATAAAAATGAGAGACAAATAGTATTTTCCTCATTTTTTTAGTAACTATTGTTAAGAAACCTTTAATGTTATCTAGGGAAAAGGTTAGGAATTAATTTTTTTCGTTGAAATGAAGTTTTGGTAAAACAATTATATCAAAAATATTTTCTGTTTTTCTATAAGATAATATTAAATAACAAAAAGATAATGATTCAAGCCTGGATTTGTGAAATTAAAATTACAGGTTTATAGATAGAACAAAAAAAATATTTTCACAGTACTGTAGAAAATAACTCTTCTTCCAAAATAAAATAGAATCAATTTTTTGAGACAGCATTTCCAACTTGATAGAATTATTTTATATAAACATATGGTTAACAAAACAAAAATTGATATTATTTAGGCTACCTTCTATTACTATAAGACGATATTGCATGCAATATTAACCTGCATCAAATTAGCTCCTATAGTTAAGAAAGAATAATCTTTTTTATAACGTATATAATTTTATTCCAAGTGTTTATTGATATTTATATAATAATAACAGTATTATCAATGAAAATATATTTCGAATGATAGGAAACATAAAAAGAAGTTACAATCACTTGATTTCCATTGAATGAATAAAAATTCAAGTATTTTATTTTGATATTTCATAATGTAATAAAATACTGTAATAACGAAACATTTTTATTATATAATGATGATTTCTTAGAGAGCATTAATTACGAATATACAACATAAATTTATATTTCTGTTATTTATTATAATAGAATGACTTCAAGACTCTTATTTTTTTAGTTAATTGTATAAGATTATTTAGCAGTAGAACGATATAGGTTTATAAATCTAAAAGTAATATTAATGTTGTATACGATTATGGTTTTTTTATTTCTGACATATGTTGCTTTACTCAATATTATAAATTCCTGCCAAATATAAATGTTTTAATGCATAAAACACTTAGAAATATTCTTGTAAAAACACCATTTTAAACTCAGAAGTTTCTGAAAAATGTATACAACTTTATTTGTAACTTCTTGAGTGATATAGATTGAAACTTACGTCGGTGTCCCATATCATTGATGTCAGCACATTTACTATGAGCTTGCGAAACATAATCTCCTATATTTTAAGGCAGGTAGAATTACCTTTAATCTTGTTACGTCTGTCCAGAATCCATTGGCAAATACCATTAGCGCAATAAAACTAAAAACTGTTGAAGAAGCAATACGTATCAGAGGTTGATCCTGCTATCGATTTAAGTTCATTTTTAAATCCTGCAAATGTCATTGGCCTTTTTAAAAGATACAAGAAGAAGTTAAATTTCTTTTATATTCAAGTTAGAATAAAATAAGAATATATTGTTAAAATAAAACTAAAGGTAGGTTCAAAAACACCTGATTCATGATGTTATATTAAATTACCACTTATATAAAAATAGAAAATATTCAACCTCATAGTAAATGTACTTATTTAAAAGTAGCTAAAATTTTGTGATAAGTTATTTATCTTTCCCGAATAACTTGATATTCATATCTGATCCTTTCATATTAACTATTAAAATTATTCCTTAAAACTAGAGTAATCCGATGTGCAGTTTTTATCAAAAAGTGTTTAATTTCCTTTTATGGAAATTTTTAATATTAGGTACACTTTTAATACACAACATGATATTGAAAATCAGATCTAATCACAAATTCCTTCTATCAAACATCAGCGTCTGTTTGGTTTATGTTTAGTTATACTAATATCCCGGTGTAAAACAACAGTAGGGATATTTTGGGATAGACCACAAAAGTTTCAGCCTAGTTCAGATGACGAGGAGGAAACCAGAGCTGGTACCTCTTTTTCTACACTATAGCACACCAGAGGGAGGAAGTTAGATCTTACAGAATTAGCATGCAACATATCCCCCTCACACGATAGTTCTTGTACCTAAAATCTTACTTTTTAGCAACCGAGATTTCACCACCAGGCCACCGCGGCTACAGAAGAAATGCAGCTATTTTTGTGAAAACAATTTTTAGATAGAGTAAAATAGCTAGGTTATATCCATATCGATAGTTTATAGCGCCAAATAAAGACAAATTTCTGAGTTAGCTTTGAGAAATTTCATTCATCAGAAAGATGTACTATTAAGGGTAAAAATGGTACAAATTTGTATTCAACGGATAGGGATAATGATTTGGTATTTCAGTGTATATAAATAACCCAATTAAAAACATTATACTTCATTTTTTAATAAGAAGAAATGCAGCTGTTTTCGTGAAAACAAATTTTAGATAGAGTAAAATAGCTAGGTTATATGCATATCGATAGTTTATATCACCAAATAAACATATATTTCTGAGTTAGCCTTAAGAAATTTCACTCATCAGAAAGAGAAATATGAAATAATGAATTATCAAATGATGAATATTTTCACATACTCGATTTCAATTAACTATTATTATTCTTTTACGGGTGAACCTTTAACTTTAATGTAACAGTTAACATCATTTAATTAACATTAGAGTAACATTATTTGTGACTAAACACGAGCTGTTAAGCATTGTTTGTTTAAATTAGAAAAATACTAATTGCAAAATATACTCGTTTCAAGAAAAATAATGTAATTCAAAAACTTCATTGAACTATTCGAACCTTAAAGAGAAAGATGTAATGAATTAATGCAATAGTTTGTTGGAATTTCAACACAGTCTGACGGTAATTTCTAATTAACGTTGATTAATTCAGCAATATTGTTTACCCGAGTTACTATCTAGTTCTTTAATTTAGACGATTTTCAACTGAACAGTTTTAGCATGCTAATATAGTTCATGTAAAAGTGTTTACCTTTTTTAATTGATCATTAATTAACTATTTCAAAAGAAAAGTTGCACATGTCTCTAGAACAAAAAAGTTATAATTGAATATTTCATTATCTTCTTATTTTTTTATTCAGAAAACTAAAATTAAAATAAGTTAATTTGGATTACCTAACATTTTATAAGGTAGAAGTACAAATATTAATTCAAATTTCATTTTAAGGCCCAATAAAAAACTTGATACACCATTATTGCTAGTTATTTTATTTAATCTCTTATAAATAACTATATGAGCTCCTAATGTTTTAATCATTTTGTTTATCCGTGCATCAGGTTTATTATATTTCATACAGGGGAATAATTAATGAAAAAAATAATTTTTATTAATTATATCAAAAATATGTCTTTTATCTATAAATACATTTCTTGTCAATTAGAAAGATTTTATTAATATTATACCTATCTTTTACAATTATCATATCGAATATGTTATCAAATGTTAGTATTATAATCTCTTGAATTTTGGTGGCTGTTAAAAATAATTAACCAGGGTTTTTTTCTGTTATTTATTTTCCTACATTTGATTTTTGGCAAAAATAAGCTTCAAGAATATTCTTTGAAAAATCCCAAAATTTCCAAAGATAGGGGTCATTATGGCGCATCTTTATAAACCTGTTACTTAGACAATTAAACAGAAACTACTTCAATCATGAAATATATCAAATTATTTCAAAGAAAGTTTTGTTTTCTAATAAAAAATTATATTTAAAAAAATCTATTTATCAGATTTGAAATGTATATTAATTGTGTGATATGTTTGACAAATTCGAATATTTATCTTCATTTCCATTAAAGTATTATTCCTAATCTCTAGAGTTATAAGTACATGATCAAGTAACATACACTTTGTATTTCATGCTGTCCAGAATAATATATTATTAGATCTATTTTGAAAACTTCAATGCTTATGATTCTTCTCATGTATTCCCTTCTTCGGACAATAATTGACTTAGTTCCTATTTCGGGTCAAATTTATTAAAACTTTGCTTGGAGCAATCTCTATCCATTTCTTGTCCAAGATAGCGTAATTTTAATCGTAAACTTGATCTTATGCTCATTTTACCGATATGAAATTTTATTTTAAATCACCCTATTTGATTTCATTATCAAGTTTCTTGAATAAATTTATTCTCAAGAGAAAGAAATCTTACAGTATTAATTAAATTAGAAACTAAGAAATATAATGAAAATGGAGTAAAGGAGATAATTAATCCTTATTGCTCCAATTGAAGCAAAATTATTTACCTTCCAGGCATATTTTGTGTTTTGAGCGGAAAAAGGTAACAATCATTAAAAAAAAGGCAGTGAATGTGTATTTCATTTATGTATTTCCTATAGCATTGTAATTAGTAGTTGTTTCAATGATTTCTATGGATTTGAAACTCTTTAAAATAATCAAGACACTACTTTTTTTTCGTGATTCTAAAATTCAAGAGTAATTAATAGCAGCTTATAAATTCTGTGACTGATAGAATTTTACGAATTTGTAACGGCAAAAATATTTATTAGGATAAAAATCACAATGAAAAATTTTGCTGATAATATTCATTTTCTTATAAATAATAAGTAAATATGAATTGGTTTATAATATGAAAGTAAGAGCACCCAAAGAAAAAAATATTCTGAAGTATTCCGAATTGATTATTTATTTCTGTACAACCGTTGGCTCCAGAATAAATATAATATAGATAAGATTAAGTCCTAAGATAAAATATGCTTAATTAAATTACTTTAAATGAATGAAATTCTGAATTTGACTTGAAATTAGGTTGAAAATTTATTTGTAGCCTTATACTTTTTCACAACGTATGGTGTTTGAATAAATTATAATTACAACGATTCTGTTTTAAAATGCTCATAACAAAATATTTTATTCATAATCATTATGTATGTAGATATGTTTTAAGTAAATAAACTCCACTGTAATTTTCTCAACTATTTTATTTCACCTTTTTTAAAAGTATAAAAATATAACTAGTTTATTCTATAATTTAATTATTACATTCATATATCGCTTCAACACTAAGGTATATACATCGTTTTATTTTAAATCAATAGTCTTTAAGATACAAAAGTAGCATGGGAAAATAGTTATGAAATAAACAACAATTAACCTTTTCACATAAAAGTACAGAAATTATGGTGGAACGTAGATTATTACGATCTGTTCAGGAAGCAACAGGACGCAAGTTTTCAGGAACACATCGTTTTGTAATAACTACACTCACACACAAAACAAACGCACGACAACAGAAGACAAAACATTTACGCGCGCAGCTTAACAGAACGGCATCATCATTTCCTCTCTTTATATCCTCAATGAACGATGGGATGCTTACTTATTACAAATCGCCATCTAGTACAAAATATAATTTCACAGCCATCATTCCATTTTGGCAATGTTTTACTTTCTTGTCTGAAAACCAGGAGAATTTGTTTGTTATTACGTGATGGTATAAAGATTCATTTAAAATGAAAGGTTGACTATAGGATATCCATTATCTATATTTAGTTTACATTCAATCACTAATCTTCATCAAATATTTTAAATCAATGACAGTTGAAGCTAAAATTTCAAATAATAAAAATCGACAAGTATTTATTTTTACCACAACCATAATTGGAATAAAAATGAATAATTCTACACTGTCAAAAACCATTTATTTTGCAGATAAATAATTTATTTTTTTTCTTTTCCAGAAACTATCCAAAAGAGTACAAAACTAATCAAAGGTAAAATTTGTATTCAATATAGTATAATAAACAACTGATTAATTAGCTGATGCTTGCTTAAAAAGACTAAAATATAATACAATTTTCTCGAATTTATGTTCATGTAGCTTAGTTATTTTTTCCATCAAACGGCATTAATTTTTAAACATGCCAACATATGCTGAAATTGCATCATAATTCAATTACTATTTTATCTCATATAAATACAAATCCCTTTAAAATTCATATCACCCCTTCCAAGTGCTTTTAAGATGCAAATTATTGATCAAAATACCAAAGGAGTACAGAAATTCCTTATGGAAGTATTTTCGCTTTATTATTCAATTATTTTAATTGGCAGATTGATAGACATTTCCAAAAGCATGGCTACTTAATGCATCTGATGTGTATCTTAATGAGCAGTAATATATATAGTTCCCTGAACGAATCAGATACTAACTATTCCTTGCAACTGGGATTCAAGTTTTAGTATAGATATCAAAATTTCTGAAGAGTAAATCATTTTGGCTCTTTTCATGTAGAATTATTATCTTTTTTTTAATCATACTCCTCCTTTAATCGAAAGTGACGTTTTAGGATTATTTTAACAATTATTAAATGTTTTTATATTTTCTCTAATCAGATGTAAAAGCAATCTAAGCAAAATTTGATACCAATACAAACAGGTCTTTATATTTAAAAATGACCATATATAGTGACACATTTCTTTTCAAAATATTGTTGCAAACTAATAACTTGATCTGATGTTGAAAAGGATTACATAACAGGGATCTTTTGAAAATGTATTGAAGATTTTGAACTTATTTATTTTACAAAAAAAAACCCGGAAGCTATTATTTATAATTATTCATTTTACAAATAATAGAAAAAATGTTAAAATGTGGATGAAATGAAATCCGGCATGATGGTAGGATTTCGCCACCTTGGAGGGCACACTAATAGGTAGGAGGGGGATAAGCTCCTCCCATTGATGGTGGGTCGTACTTCCTAAGGGAAAGGTTGTCCGTAGTCGATGATGACCCTTTCTCGCCAATGTTACAGGTGTGGCGGTCCAGTTATTCAGTTTTATAGTTTAAATCCATGTGCTCTCTTGGGGGGGGTCGAAGAGTCTGGTATGACTTACAATGTATATTTATTATTGAATACATAAAAATAAATACTTATTTTACTTGAAAATAAATATTAAGAATCAGAAAAATAAAATAATTAGGCTGCATTTTCATTAATGATTTTACTTGAAATACAAATTTCTCAAGAGAAAAAAGTATAGCTCTAATCACGTACATAAATTTTAAATTCTTATCCTGTTTATTATTCTCCGACTTTTATGATATATGAAAAGGTCTAGTTTTTATTATAGTACTAGAATGAATATTATATGACTTTCAGGACGTGAAAACTGTTATTAACCATCAAATCCAATTTTTGAATCAATCACATTTGCCTTGTCCCATATAACCATAGTAAACTCAATAGATGTCTCATACTTCTTGGAATCTTTCAACATACTACATCAAAATTAAACATATTTTTTGAAAATTCATGTATGGATAATACGAGAATAGTTGCTTTTTCTCATCTCTACAGACTCCATTTTTCACTGAAAATAATTAAAATCACCATCTTTAGACTTTCCCTGAGCATCATGATTCTTATGTCACTGACATCAGTTTTTCACACTTGATATTAAGCATATTAAACGGAAATTAATAGCAACTTTTATATATGTAATATGTATATCAGACAGTAACAGTAAAAGACAATGAATTTGTTAAAAATTCCACTTGTTAATTTGAGCAAAAAGGTTGAATGAGATAGGAAGCGACATTATTTTAAATGATCTTTTAATTCCACATAGTAAATTGTGCTTAATACATAAAAAATATAGATTTAGAAAAACTATATTTTAAAAAAATATATATATAACTATATTAAACTAATTATCTCACATCGAAATCTCTCAAAAACAATCGGGAAACTCCTCCTATTAATCAACAGAAACCTCGAAAATGAAAATTATACCTTTTCACAGAATATCTTGTATACTTAAGAAGTTTGCAGCTTTTTTAGTAAATAGTCTATGAATAGAAGGATAAATAGAGCAAATAAAATTTTATTATTTTTTTTTATTGGTTTTATTTTTATTTTGTTTCCACCTTAGAAACTACAGATATATATATATATTTTAATATAGCATTATTTTTTTAAAAAAAATTCAATTGTGTGAATGAGTTTCCGCACTAAGTAAGTAAGAATGCTTATCATACGTGTGCACTCATACTCAATGCAAAGCGAAAGAAAAAAGTCATAAGTATTATTTTTAGGCTCTATTTTCTGCTCTACCAACAGAAACATAACACAACGTAACATAACCTAATACTGTGCTCCGGTTTCTATAACATTAAGTTATCTAACCAGTTGTAATGAGCACAGAAGAATGAGAAGAAGAAAATTAAATGGATGAAAAGAAAAAAAATAGAATGGAAACTGGATGAGAAGAAAAAAATTAAAAGAAGGAAGGAGAGGACAAAATATCCAGGGATCTCCAAAGAGAGCCCTATCGGTGTCAAATTCTATACGATTGCATTCAATCGTTTGGTAAAGTAATAACTAAACGGATGAGACAAGATAATGAAACATATGGGGACTATGGGTTGAGATTACAGGGAAATGAAATTACTAACTGAAAAGAAAAAAAAAATGGTAAATTACACAGTGAACATCTCTATAACATGTATAAGCATATAAACAAACACTGTAGAATCAGAAATTTGTAGCGTCTGTCTGGTTCCGGTGGTTTGATTTCCTTCTTGAGAACTTTACTAATGAGCGCTTTTGAATGAATAATATAATTGATTTTAATAAGTGGCATTTTGATCTCGGTTATTGTGCAGTCTTGAAGAAGTTTAGTTATTTATGAATACGGTTTACGTTGAAGTGGATCTTGCCACATGAAATGGTATTCGATGCAACTCTCCTGTACCATTCTCCCTCAAGACTTGTTTTTGGCTTTTTTATGTATCGTGAGAGAGTGAGTAGGCATTCGGTGGCATAGGGAACTGGGTATATTATCTCCACAAGATGCATCAAGGAGAGTTATCCAGATGGAAGGCGAAGCAGCAGTTGCTTTTTTTAAAAAGAAATCTTATTGGTGATATTTTCGGCTAAATAAAACTTACCAGTAAAATTTGTGATTATTCCACCAGTGACAATGGATTCCTATAAACAAAATAGATTAACTATAGAAAGCAAATACACTGTTGGTCAGAAAAAATAGATAATTTCTTAAGAAATCTTGAATTTTAAAGAGCAAATACTCTAGTTATATGAACAACCATTAAAAAGAGAAAAAAGGGTGAAAGATTCTTCTTTCAGTTTCTCAGCTGATTTCTAATAATTCAATAAAAAGGCTAAACTCGTGCTTATAGGATAACGATAAAAAGAACTCTCCAAAGCTAAAATTAAAAAAAAAAATACAGGCATCCAAAATAAATAGGAGAGTGTTAGATTGAAATATTTTATTCATTTTTATAATGTGAAGTGGGAAAATGCTAAAGAATAAAGTATAAAACAAATTAACAAGTTGAATTCAGTTATAGTTAAGGAGTGCCATACAAACACAATACATTTATTTTACTTAAATTTAGAAAGTAATTTTTAAAAAATTGGTTAATGAACTTGAATTCAGTTATAATAATCAAATGCTACACAGAAACAAACCACTTAGTATACAACAAATTTTGAAAGTTATATTTGGCAAATACATGTACTAGACATTCTCTATCATAAAAATTTAAAAACAACATTACATGAAATATTTCCTCCTTCCATCTTACGTGAGAACTACTCAAAAAATTTAGTAACTGTGCCAAAGTTACTAGAGACGAAGTTTGACTAAATAATTCTCCATGTTTTTGATAACCATTATTATAGAAAAAATGCAATAGAAAATGCAAAACCATTCGTCGGAATATTACCATTAAAGAAGTGATATTACTGAATGAGAAGTTTTTCTATTAGATGTCCTATTTTTGATGATATTGTTTTTATTCTTCGATATATAATGCATATATAAAATTTCATTTTGAAGATAAAATCAGTTAACTCTAAGCGTTATCATTTTAGTTCTCTGTAACAAATGAGTTTCAAAATCTCTATCGATTGAACTGTTTTTAAAATCGAAGAAAACTAATAATGCTAAAAATTTGGACGCATTTTAAGTACATGTCTAGTTGAAAAAATTACTATTATGATTTTACAGATTAAAAAAAAAAGAAAATTATCTATTAACTAATCGAATCGTTAAATTATCGTGTCTAAACAGAAATACTAAAAAAATCTAAAATGAATTTACTTTGTTCTCTATAAGTAAAAATGAAGGAAATTTATTTCTTTAGTACTATCTAGGATCAAAATAAAAAAATGAATCCAAAAATAAAATTATTGTAATAAATACTTTTGCAGTAGTATATAATAAATTAAAATGATAGGAATTTAGTAATAATTTATTACGTTTCCAGTATATTCTAACAAATATAAATTGCATTTCAAAAATCAGACTATCTCATAACAACATTTTTTCACTTCTAATATAAAAGATGATTCCTTTAAAACAAGCTTAATTAATTAACTACTGCTGTACTATATAACTTAACTATGATAATGTGAAGCTGAAATCTGGTTTAATGGTCAAAATTGACACTAAAATTTCACAGAAAACTACAGTTGAAGATGCAAATCCCATCACATACCAAATTTCACTTATTTAAATCATTGCATTTTCGAGATTCCGTTTACATGCATGGGACAACACATATCCTTTGCGTATCAACTGGCGCCCCAAATGCTATATTGATAGACGATCAACCTTTGTGAGATTTGGTACAAAAGTTTAAAATATTTATTAAAATCTTAATATGATTAGAGAACTCGATTGTATTCAAACAGCGAGACAGATAGGCTTTCTCAAAATAGATTTCGTTCGCACTTTGACAAAAATTATTAAATTTGATGTGGTGTCCAATCCTCAGATTTCAATTCATTAGTTAATGCGTATTCATTAATTAATGCGTATTCAGGCTGACAGAAAGACACGGTGTCAAAGATTTTTTTTATAACCTGAGGGTGGTCTGAATTGCTGAGAATCTTTAAAATCTCGAATTTTAAGATGATTATAACATTTTATGTTTACATATTTCGTATGTGAGAAAGGAAAAGCATCAAAATATAATTAATCCTTTTTTTAGAAGAAATTTATATTTAAGTGAAGAAAACAGCTTTAAAACTCTTTTTTGAAAGTGTTATCATAGGTTAATTAGATATTTTGAATTTCAAGCATCTGTAACCTGTTAATTTATTCGTTATTTTACTATTAATAAGTTACAATCCTCTAATTAACTAGAATCATTAATGTAAGTAAAGGGTATCACGCTTTTTAATTTTAAGGATGTAACTTTTATTTTAAATGTTATCCGTGCTATAACCCTCCAAGCGTCAAGCCCGCAAATAGACGGAATCTCTTCTCCCTTCAAAGCGTTAGGCCCGTGAATAGACGGAAATTTAAATCCCCTTAAAACTGTCACTGCCCGTACTTTGACGGGTCGAGTTTTTCGCTTCCCCCAGACTCAAGCTGCGAGATAATGAGAAGGTAATGTGAGATAAGGAGAAGTCAATCGTTATCAGTGGACTGGATGAATGTTGTCTTCCTGGTCATGTTCTTTAAGCATTTTAAAATTATGTTTACGTTTTCAGACGTTTATTTTGAGATTTTGAGAATAAATGCGAATCCCCATTGAGTTTTAAATAAGGATAGTAAAATCTAATGAATGAAAATTAACCTACTTTAATTATGAAAATGAACATATATACGTATTATTATTAATAAATTGATCCATAAGATTTTAAAACTTTCTAGCGTGAAACAATAGTTAATCTAAAAAATAAATATAAAATAAAAATTTGACATTTTTTTCTTTTATAGTAAAGTATAGTAAGTTTAATTGTAAAGTTTGAGTTCACCAGATATGATTTTAATTTATTTATCAAGTTTGTTAGTTTTTATCTCCTAAAATACCAAATGAAGAAATTAAAATTCTCGTTTAGTTTACCAAAGCTTTAAAGATGTAACTAATTATTGTTAATTAAGGCTAAGGTTTTTAAATATTCTGAATTTGAATATAAAAATTCAAAAACTTAATTTAAAAAATCTGTATGGTTTTTTTTCTTTTTCCCAAACAAATAAACGCAAGCGAGGTATTTTATCTATATTTGTTGGTGTATATAAAACTAATACATCTTTTTTCTACCATTCGGATTTAATTTTTTTACTTATTTTCACAACTTTAAATTTTTATTGTAGCTAATATATATTGTCTTTTTTGAGTTTGTTGAAAAATAAAATTGTATTTTACTAATAACATAACAAAATTATCAGAAGAGCATAAGATTGATTGCCCCCTAACGTTTTACCATAAAGTACGTCGTAAATGATAAAAACCACAGAAGTTATTTCCACCGCAGATGTTAAAACCACAGATGTTTCATATGATCTTCAACAAGTCTTGAAGAAGAGAACCGGAAAGAATAATTCACTATTTTTTTGGAAATGGAAACCTTATCGTATTCAATGCCCAGAATAGTAAATGTAAAGATGATTTATAAAAAAAAACTTTAATTTAAAAATCATTAATAGTTTTTCCCAAAGCCTCTCACTGAGTAAGCATTTCCTAAGCATTGTTTCATTGTAAAAAGTTATCAGAAATGTTAAAACAAAACGATATTTATACAATATCCCCCTTGAAAATATTCAAAATAAAAACAATTCAGCAACAATTAAAATACTCAAAAATACGCGAACATCATGACAAAAATTATTCCAATATGCTAAGAAAGTGTAACACTAAAACAAGTTATTTTTGATCACTGGAATAAGAAAAATTTGGAAATACCCACATTTCAAGTAATTTGAAATTCTTTACGAGTCAAAATATTAATCTTTAGCTTCACGTTTTCATTTTTTTTAAATACAGCTTGTGTGCTAAGGATATCAGAAGTAGACACCTCACAACTATTATTATAATACTAGTGCATATGTTCACTGATAGTGAAGATGAGTATTAATATTGGCGATCTCCAGATCAAATTGTTTGACCTGGGGCGAACACATTTTATACGTTTATAATTTGGAACTGGGAATGTACACCTCTGGATGAAATAATCAAAAATTACATAGAATTTTAACATTTATCCACTATAAAAGGTGAAATTGCTACAACACAATGTATACAATGCTCAATTTTATTTATACATTTGAATGCATCAGCAAAAAAATCATTCTTTGAGATAAAATTATCTTGAACTTTTTGTGTCTTATTCGCTTCAGCTATATGGTTTATTTGAATTTTAGTAAATAAAATTATACGGCAAAAAAATTCGTACCATTGAATAAGAAAATTTTGAGTTCGTAATTAAAGTACCAAACTTTTTTCTATAGTGATATTTTCGAATGAATTGTAAAAATTTAATATTTTTTATTTATCTAGAAAAAGAGTTTTTTTTTAATCATGGTGGATTAAAATATATTTTTTAATTAAGACTGGCGTAGGAAAAGTAATTTACTTATTAGATTAAATTTAATCTGATTTATTAATTACTTTTTTCAATTAATAATTAATAAAAAAATCAAGACACATCCTTTTATTTTAGGTAAGCAAATGAAACCTCTAAGTTTTTGTCTGACTGAAACATTCTTAAGAATTTGTGCTAGTTTGTATAACTTTATTCAAAGATTATTGAATTTGGTGATGAGCGTGATACTCATGCCCTTAGAAAGGTTAGATTAAAATTTTAAAGAAATGCTTTCCATTGTCCAGCGTGATAGTTGCTGTTTTTAGTGATTCTATTTTAAATTTGGTCTGAAGATATAATCAATAATACGAACAGACAAATATGGTAGATAATCTGACATATAATATATAATCTCAAATATTTAAAAAATTAAAAAGAAATATCCAGCAGTGCATATAAAACTTTGTTGCTAAATGGTTCTGTTATCTATATTTAGAAATTTATTAAGCCTTATGGCATTCAAGAAAAAAGGTTTTGTATTAATTGTAGTTTATTCACTCCCGTTTTAAATTAAGGATTTTCTAATAAACAAATTTTATTCTACAGAATGGAGCATGGAGTCTGAAACAGTGTGAGTTATATGACTATCGAAATTTAAAATGTCAAGATATTTTGCTGAAGAAACCATTTAATTTAAAATTTTGTATTGATCAGCAACCTCGGAAAATATTTTGGGCGCCAATCTCAGCTAGGAAGAAATATGCATAAAAAATCAATGCAGTTGCATTTTAAAAGCTTTTAAATTCAGAATTTAATAATATTTAATAATTCTCTGACCCTAGGGAATGTCGTTATCCGATTGCAAGATTGTGAGAGCTTTGACTCTAACTCGAATTATTTAAGCTGATTTTTTTTTATTGTAATTCATTTTAAAATGGTTCTTGTTCTGTAGGATATTTCTTTAGAAATATCCAAAAAATTCAAGTGCCAAATGGTTAATTATAAGCCTAAATAAACTGGATAATTTAATTCATTTTTCTAGGCCAAATTTGTTTGTATCATGAATAATACAAAGAAATATTTTGGCAATTACTTTTAATTGTTGTCATAAGGCACATCATTTCCACAGTCCAGTTATTTCAGCATTACTGAGTTATTGTAAAACATATTTAATTTCAAAATTTTAATCATGCTGATAAATACCAAAGTATCTCAGAAATTAAAATATTGTATGAAATTCCTTAATTGCACAATTGTTTTTCTGAATACTGATTAATCCAATTAATAACTTGGCATTACTTATGGCAATTAATATTTTAAAAGTGCATTTTAGAATATTGAAAAACATTGGAAATACGATCGACCAAAAGAAACATGCTCTTCGAAATGAAAAGACTGCGATAAGATAACAGCTGTCACTCACAACATGATATCCGCTAATCAGCCTACCCCCTGCGGTGCTGAACTACACGCAAAAGGGGAAAGCAATCCGTTTGTCCAAACCCTGACACTTTTAAGAACATACCTGTTATTCAGACGCGCCGCTTTCGGTACGTAGAGCAATCTGAACGTCGCCGTCTGGAGGGATAAAATGGAAAAAAATGAAATCTGATTAATCAGTATGGAACTACTTATTAGTAATGAACATATATAAGCTTAAACATGTCAGCGTAAGTCCTAACCAAATAACTAATCCATCCTAATAATAACTTGATCCATCTTGATACGACTTAACTGTAATACCCAATTATCCAGCATATTTTCCCCTTTTACTTTAATTATGACTGGAAAAAACTACAAATTAATTCTTGAGGGGAAAAAATTGAATTACGAATCATAGTAACTACTTGCTATATTAATTAAGGTGTTTAAGTATGTCTGATATAAGTATTTTATTAGGATTCCACTTTGATTAGGCCCTTAAACGCTCAAAAAAAAGATGAGCCTCTCAAATTAATTTCCGTTTAAGCAATGCTTTATAAACTGTAAATGAAAGCATGCATGATGAAATATCTCATAAGATCATATAGATTTCCTCCCCTTCTTTAGACAATTTTGGCGAAAAAAAATAATAAGGTTTATTTCGGAAGATGGTTTACCAGTGGGATTATCCAGTGCTGGTATACAAAAGAGTAATTAGCCATTGATTTTACAAAATTCTTTCATTCAAAATGAAGTTCAGATAGAAAATTTTATGGAGGTTGTTTTACCATTAAAAAATAATCCTCTCAAGGTAAAGATCCAATTAAGTTAATATTATCTTTACAATGTTAGATTTTTTAACTACTGCATAAATAATCTGCAGTTTAAATTATTCGTGATATAATAATATATTTTAGAGTATTTCGAGCATTTTTATTGCATAACATAATATTTTACATCCAAATAACTTATCACAAAATGTAAACATATACCATATTCTATACTGTATTTGCAACATCCCTTCTAATTACGGGGAAATGCCTGTGAGGAAGCAAATTACTCACAGTCATTTCCCCGTAATATTTTTTTTTCTTTTTCTTCAGCAATGTAAAATCCTTTTATGTCTAAAATGTGCATATAATACTCCTAAATGCTTAGTAACTATTATATAGATGAAGGTACCAAGTTTTTACTTTTTATGTTCCCGTAAAAATCTCGTCAAAAGCTAGTGTTGGTTAGCAGTTTTCACATTTAAATACCAGTTACCTCGTAAACCACTCGATGGAAATACCTATATAAATGTTTAATATTTTGAGAGGATTATGAAAAGAATGTCTCACATATAATTTAATCACTTTTAAACCACCATTTCCAAATTTTATTAATAAACATCCGCATACATTGGTTTTAATTTTATTAATTTTTTTTCAAAACAATTGCAGGAATAGGTAAAATTTTAAAATTATTACTTATTTAGTGCTTCTTCTATTTAGTCATTATAACTTATAAAGCATCGAAAATTAGAAAGAAAATTATTGTTTTAAAAAAATTAAAGTATATTTTTAAAAATAATAGATGATTAATAGTTATTATAAATAATAGAAATGATACATTCAAACTATATAGATTAAAATTCAGTTTTCCTAAATAATAGAAAAACAAAGAAAGGAAAAACTTATTCGTTCTAAATGCTGATCATGAGAACATTTTAAACAGTATCTTCTAAAAATAATTGAGTAATAATCTATGATACTTTATTTTAACCAATGACATTTTATCCAAAGTTTTATTTATGATAGAAATAATTTAAAATCTTATAAATTATCATAATTAAAAACAGCTAATGAATATTAAGTAAATTTTTAATTTCAATTTAAAATCTTTTGAAGTTTGCGCCCTATTTGAATAAAAATGATGACTTTAGCAAAGTTTAAAATTTAATATGTCAATACTATAAATAACATTACAAAACTATTTATTGATACCACAGAATATTTTTGTTTAAAATATTCTTTGTAAGTGTCAAAGTTTTATCATAAAGATTTTAAGACAAGCTGAATTCATATTAAACAAACTTTTAAAAATGAAGTATTTTGATTAATTAAGAATTCGCATATTTATTATAACGTGTAATATCAAACATTATCTAGATGAAGAACATTTACTTTTTACTTTTACTTTAAATGAAATAATATAGCTAATTGTTTGGTTAATCTCTATATCGAAGGAAAGTTTTTGTAAAATTAAAATTTATTGCCATAATCAATCACAGTTCAAAATTAATAAAAAAAATTTTGTTCTAACTATTATATTTTATTCAAAATAAATTTATTAATTATTTAAAACTATTTTTAAGTTCATTGCCATTGTTTATATTCATTGCGAGAGTTATTTATTGATTATTTATTATAAGTGCATTTTAATTAGTGCTGCGTAATTTGTAATATCTATTGTAATTCATTTACCCTAGTAAATATAATAATAAACTTTGTAATTCTATTTTCGCAATTGCAATTATATTTTTTTGTAATTCTAATTGTTAATTTATTTTTCATTCTTCTCATTATTTCATTTATTGCAATTCTAATCCAGAGAAGTATGAAACGTAAAGATTCATCAAAATCTTCATTTCAAATCTTTTGACCATTACAATGTTTTCTCGATAACTCATATACGAGAAAATGAAAAGAAATGCCAGAGACAAATATAGATTTATGTTTCAAGTTGAAATAAAATTAAAATTTAATATTGTGTCTAATACAATTGCTACTTCTTGACCTAGAAAAAACTTAATGAAATAATTAAAAATGTAATAATTTCAAAGACTGATTTTTCAGGAAAGACAGAAAAATCACAAGTGAAATGGGTTTGTGTTTTCGATCACTTATACTATGTATTAAACAAATATATTTGTTATAATAAACATTAACCAAATATATTTGTTATATTATACCAATAAATAAGTAATTCCCTTTAAAATCAGTAAAATAATAGTAAAATGGTAGTGGTTGCAAAATTCAATTTCAGGTAAAACGACTATAAATACAATCCATTATGAAAGCCAAAAATCCCTTCAAATGAAACTAATCCAATGAATTCTTAAGCAGAAAAAAATGAATTGGATTTTTCAATAATTCCAACATCTCTATTGTATCTTGGAGTGTCTGAAAAAATTATTAGTAAAATATTGGTATTCAATAGGAACATAACAGATACATTCTATATTTAAGTTTTTTAAGCTACAACTATTTTTATTTAAGTTTAAAGTTATTATCTGTACCAATCTTAATTTTCTTATGAGTAAAGAATTAAAATGGAGTCAGTTAATTTCGGTTGAATAAGGAAGTCTAATTTTTTAGTAATGTTATTTATTTTTAATTTCCAAATTTCTTTGAATTTGCGAATAATTGAAATAACTGTTTACTAATTGTTTATATATAATGAATGAAACCTTGCTAAAACATTCGAGGTGAACTTGGAGATCTTGTCAATTGCTTATTTACCTTAGTTTCAGGCATGAGAATTACTTTTTTCTATTTACTAATAATAGTTTATATGTTTCTAATTCTCATTTAACTTATCTAAAATGAAGAGAATCTGGTTGAACAGGCAATGCAGGATGGCAATCGTAGTTAAAAACAAAACAGCAGGATGGCAATCGTAGTTAAAAACAAAAAAAAATGTATACTCAGTTATCTAAAACATTGATAAAATATAAATTATAATTAAACTGATATGCCTGATGCAATATCTCAAATATTTTTGTTATAGATAGAAAAACAGTTTTAAGTAAAATATTTTAACTAAGCAAAAAAAAAAAAAACGAAATATGTACTTATAGAGTGTATATCTATAATAACAAAAATACTATATATTTCAAAAAGATGAAAATATTATGATTTAAATACAGAAAAAGACATTCTTTCAAGAGCTGAAATTATTTCTTGGAAATATTTCCTCTCCAAATAATAAAGAAGGAAACTATTTTTCAGGCTATCAAAATATTTCTATACTATATGTCACTATAAAAGAATATTCATGTATTCATATAATGCTATCTCAAATCATTTTTGTCAAAAACGGAAATCTAAACACAGTAAAACTGACTAAAAATGATAAGATTACTTTCCAGGAAATTGAATTGAATATAATTATTAAGACCATCATTTCTCATTCTTTACAAAATAAATTGGCGATTCTTTGAAAGACAGCTGTTTAGGGTGTAAAGAAATAATCCTCAGATATTTGTATTCAAATTAATGCTTTATTCATGGTGAAAAATAATTAAAAAAATATTTTAATATAAGGTATGTAAGAAAATCATAAATTAATTAATTACGCTTTTTATGAATTATCGCTGCATTTTCTTTGCTTTATTTACAAAATGAGAGAAGCAGTCTATTTTTAAGCGGGATATTTACTGCAATTAATTAGATGAAGAATATAGTAAAAATATTATTGCTAAGAGATTTGCAAAGTTAAATAGTAATTAAAAAGTTTAAAAAAAGAATTGCTTTATGTGTTACAACAATCTTACAAAAAATATTTGAGCGTTAAACTTAAAAAGAAACTAATTTTAGGTGTTTTGCTGTGAAATATTATTATTTATATAGAAAAATAGTTCATGAACGTATGGAAATAGAGAGGTATTTAAGTACTACAAAAGAAAGTTAACTCTGGGAAAAAATGCTTTTAATGTAGATATAACATTATTATTCTTGTTTAGAAGAAGATCATTCATAACTAATAATACTGGTGAAATCAAAATGAACATTACACAAATATGGAATTCAGAATAGGAAAAAAATATCCCACATTTGTACAAAATTCCTAAATATTTTCGCCAATGACAAAATATCCGGGCATTAAATTACTTTTCGAAGCGAATTGACGATTAAATGCTAATGATATTTACACAAAATCACAATAACATTTTTTTTGCGATATCTTCTTGATATTGTTCAGCAATCGACGTATTAAACAACCGCATAAATTTCATCTATGATATTGCTTCTGAGATCGCCTATTTCTTCTAACCCTTAAATGAAGGATAAAATGGTTAAAAACTCAGAGACAACAAAAAAAAAACTTAGAAGAAAAGAATGTTTCCATAAACTAATTTTTTTTATTTAAAAATGCAAATATCCATTCCGATCTTAGAATGAATGTTAAAATTAAAAATATTCAAAACAAAATTATTATAAAAGGTTTCCATATCCCTTGGTTAGTACCAATATAAATTATTAAAATAAACTTTTGTAAATGGTTTTAAGTTTACATAGAAGACAAATTTCTAAAACAATTCTTTTTTTCGCTAAATAAAATTTCTTTTAAAACTCATATTGTATATTTTTTGAAATAGAAAAACAATATATACTTTTACAATAAACAAAAAGATTAATATAAATTAGATAGTAAGATGATATTAATATAAATTAGATAATAAGATGGCATTAATATAATAAGATTAATATAATTAAAAATCTTCAAAAATAAATTTTTAACAAGACAAAATATCTTGTTAAAATAAACTACTGACGATTTTATTTACTGAAATTTGATTGAGAATGCTGAAACATTTTATTTACAATTTAATCATAAACTAATATTCTTTTAGTAACATTTCAATTAAATATAAAGAAAAATAGGGAAAAACTGATTTACTTACAGATGAAAGGAAATAGCGAGTGAAAATATTTCAACAGAAAGACAATATTTATTTATTTTTAAAAAAAATATTCCAATTTTCTTCATTTATAAGCATGAAACCTTTTCATATATTATTCCCCCAATTGCAATTTAAAAAAATGTTATTCGTTAAGTCAGTGCAAATTAAATTTCTTTCTAAAATCTCTAATGATCTCTTCAGTCCAATTAAAATTACGTAAATGAGGCCTTGTAAGCGATAGCTAATGATAAATCTATGGAATTTAGTTGGAATGATCAGATGTTCTAAGATAAATCTTGAAGGTCGTATCGTAATCCTCCCAACCAAGCCAATTAAAGCAATTGCTAATCGTAGAAACTGAAGTGGAATTTTCCTTTCATATGTCAGCAAAATTTGTTGCCATAGATGATTTAGTCCTTACGCAAAGCTCCGTAGAAACGAAAATGTTATATAGCATTAAGTGCCCCGATTGGAATTTGCTACAATATATTTCTTTCAATTCAATTCATGTTCTGAAATAAGTAAGTACATTGTAAAGGAGGGTTCCCTTACTTTTTTTAATAACGTATTCTAAATTACTTAGTAAACCAAAAATTTTGAAAGAACATTCAAAAGTTTGTATTTAAAATCTTTTTAGTTATGTTTTTGAAGCTATTAAAAGAACTACTACAATTTTACAATATTTTTAACTTATTTGTGTTTTGAAAACGCAGGGAGAAACTACACTCGAGATTTTAAGAATCATATAACATTTAAAGTGTATGTATAAACCTTTTTTTATGTTATGCCTTAATTTAAAATTATGAAAGATAAAAATGTTCAATGCATTTCACAAATTAATAGTAAAACATAACTTAGAAAAAATATCCATATCTTCGGAAGCCTTTATAAATTGTATTTTAGATTATTTATGAAATGTAATAAAATACAATAAAAAAACTTAAATAGCTTTTTACAATCAAGCATTGCTATAATTTAAAAAAATGGCTTATTTTCTAGTAATAAAAATGTAGCTTGTTTTTATTTAAAAAAATGTTTTCAAATTAAAAAAATCATCAGTAAAATTCATTTATCCATTTTAGTTTAAAATTTTGAAAGTTGAAACAATTGGAAGAAAAATTGAAAATCTAGTAAAAATAAGTATATCTTGCTCAAATTTTTAAATAAAGTAGAGTATTCTTAAATAAAGTTCTAGAAATAAAGTAAAGGTAAATTAATTCTGTATTTTAAATGGATATATATATATATATATGTTTAAATGGAACATATATATATATATATATGTTTTAAATGGAAAATATGAGTTAAAACACCCTCCTAATTTCGAATCAGTTAAGTGAAATAAGCAATAAAACATCAAAAACCAAATTCTCAATAACATTACATACACTATGAAGTTTCCCTTTCTTAGAATATCGATGCGAATCTTTCAAATTCTCCATTTATGTATATTTTATTTATTCTATTTCAATAATTTTTTTTCCTTTTTTTTCTATTTAAAGATACTAAATTTCGAACAAATTATATATATATATATATATATATATATATATATATATATATATAT
>JAOUZG010026841.1:2178878-2194304 GCA_026289955.1 Argiope argentata
CCAATCCTAGAAAATTATTATTGTGGTTTTTTTTGAGGATATTTTACATCCATTTATAACTTTTTTACAATTCAATAAAAATATATTTACTTTCTCCCTAATGAGGAAAATAATATTGCATTATTTAATAGTTGCATTGTCTAAACATTTTTTTGAAAAATAAATTAAGAATATATTTGCAGTTTTTACTGTATAAAAACTTTCATCGGATAACCGTCTGAACAATTTATATCAATCTAACACGAAACGAAACAAATAAAGGGATATCCTTACAATGGAGGAACGTCCGTTCTAGATTTACACAGTGACCTGAATGTGTCTTTATGGATCCTTAAGTAAGCGCGAGATGAAAGGACAAGTAACAATCTGAGCAAAGGACAGGCATCGAGTTACGTTACAGAGCTTGGCTCTGATCAAATCAATGGAGTAAAGAAGTTTCGCAAACATTTCCGGCATTGTTCTGAGGTCATGAACTGTAAGAGAATTAATTTGATAATTTCACTCATCGTTAAAAGAAAAATAGATTATTCAGTTGTTTTTTTTATATTACAGATATAGATACTATACACATATGTTTAAAAATAAACTTGATTCTCTATCAATATATGGAATAAAATCTTTTGCAACTAACTATTCTATAATTTTTTCGCCGGTGTCCTATCCCAGGGGCAGCGCATCTTCCTTGTGATCTGAGAGAACAGGATTCAACTCTCGGTTTTTCTTCCTTTGTTCTACCTGTGAGATGTGTGACTGCCACCCACCCTGTAAAAAGATTTTGTGAAAGCTAATGTTATGCCTGAGTAGCTAAGACGTTCTTTTCCTTCTAGTTGGCGCTACTTAAAACAAAAAAGGCACCCTCGACTTCAAATCCTCTGACTGTATCAGCTTGCTTGTTCATTGCAAATGAAATTCTTTCTGAAGAAAATAACTATTAGAAGTGACAACAGCAACAGTTATTTTCCACAGGATGAACAGATTATTCATCTGTTTTAAGAAATGTTTTTCTTTTTTTACTTTATCATGCACGAATGATAGGGAAATTATAATTATCGTCAAAAAATTCAAAATCAAGATTTTGACAAATGTCCACATTTTGGATTTTACAGTATCCAAAAACACATTTTAGGAAAATATATATCTGCCTGTAACAAAGATAAATGAAAAGAATTTTGATCCAAATGCATAAAATTTGACTTTTTTATTTTTAAGCCAAATTTGTAAAATTCTATAACATTTTCTATAGAATTTGTGCAGAGAATGTGTGACAACTACAAAATGGATTGAAATAGATAAAATTTGGTGCCCAAATTTAAAATATACATTGTGGACATCCGTTATATTTTGAACAAATGAAGCAAGGGTTTGACTGTCAATTCGATCTGTATTTTGAAAAACCTGAAAACACAATAACTAAAAAAGACAATGACTTAAAACACAAATTTTGTATAGCATTTTGTAATTGCAAATATAATTCTGTGTTAACGTTCAGAAGAAAAAACGTGTTCCAAAACACAAATTCATTTTAATAAGAGGGTGCAGAAAAATTAAAGCAAACAATTAGTTATATCGGTATTATATTAACGGTTAGTTGTGTTGTTACTTAAGGCACTTGCCTTTGGACAAGCCGCCCGCTAATACAGCAGCAGATTTTAAACCGAAAAGAGCGTCTCTTGTTTTTGAATTATCGCCAACTAGGGCCTAGAGTAAGACTTAGCTACACATTCACCACATTTGTTTGTACAGACCCTTTTTACAGGGGGAGGGGCACGGTCACGCAGCTCACAGAGAGAACACAGAACATCTATATCTGAACCGGAGCTAGTACTCGCACCCTTGACGCCAAGGAAACGCCCCTGGCTTAGAGGAAGATGAGCCTATGCTAGCACCCCGGCTCTATATCACATTATAATTTTTAATGATTTCCTCAAAGAGAATAAGTATTTCTTTCTATATAAAAGTTTTTAGACAATCATTCAGATAAGAGTGTCTTGCCGACAGATAAGAGTTTTCTGCCAACTGTGTGCTATCTCACAGATAGTACACCGAAGAACAGCCATGCCCAAACTGGGACTCGAACCCGGGACTCCCAGGAACACGCGCTACCTCTGTGCCAGAAAGCCGGCACGGATAGTTTTATCGGTAGCTAATAAAACTTTCTTTTCTTTTGCGAAATTAACAGTTTTAATAACAAGATATTTGAACAATGTTTTTTACTTAATAAAATAAAATAAATTTAAAAATTAGTATAATAAATAATAAAATATTTATTGAGAGGTAAATCAATTTTTTTATCTACGTCCCTTATTCACTATGATATTGGTTTATATTCATGCAGAAATATATAAATATAAAAAATGCGTATAAAAATTACGCATCTTCCAATTTTGCTCTAATCTAGAATAAAATTTTGAAACTCAAGAAAATTTTCAGGTTAGTCAGTATATTATGTCAAAAATTATCACATTATTTTTGACATTGCATTTTATTCCTAATTATATCAAGTTGAATTCATTTTTAAATTTAAAATTATTTACTTGTACAAATTAACTTATAATCGAAAAAAATGAAACGTTTCAAATAGTTTAAATCATTATTTTGTTGCTGAAATTTATTTTGAAATTCAAGGAAAGGAAACTTGTTGATTTACTAAAGAAATAGTAAAACCAACTGATTTCATCCATTGAATAATTTTATGACCAAAAATTTTTCTATTTTTATTATTTATCATAAAAATGGCTTTCAGGTGAGCTTATAGCTAATTGGAATCACTTAATATGTTGAATATCTCAAAGTGGAATCCAAAAGCATTTTACGAATATTTGATTATTTTGCATTTTTTTAAATAACTATTTTAAAACATCTCTTTTAATTGCTTTCAAATTCCTTATAAAGTTGTTTCTTATGGCCCTTGTCATGGAAAACACCAGAAAAAGCAATCATTTTAAACAAGCTTTAACGACCATTGCTTCAGTAGGTCCATCTGGGACCAAGATTGCATCTTAGCTATTAATGTGTCATTCATTCTTCATTTTATTAATAAATCCTAACTAAGACATGATTCACCTCTCACCTCTCAACCAGTTCCGCTACTGGTACAGCCTCGACCTTGAGAACTTTGTGGCTACGACAGACTTGTAGGTGCACCAGACCCCAAGTACAAGGTTAATCTTCGGTCGGCAGGTTTGAACTTACGACCCTAAGGATGCAAATCCAATGCCCTACTAACCAGCTATCCCCTGAAAACTTCAGAAAGCAAGAAATCGATAATACACATTTAACACAGTTTTAATGTTGCTATTTTTTTTTTGTTAGTAGTGTACAAAAGAATACTATTGTGTATTCTCTACTGGAAAAGTTTCAAAAATAAACATATAATTGGAATACAAGGGATTTAAAATTGTTCAAAAATGGCAACACTTGTTGATTGATTAAACAATTATGTTTATCTAATTAATAATAAATGGTTTTAATCAAAGTGATTATCACTTTGATCACTTTTAATCACTTTTCCTCATTTCTATTCAATAGGATAGAAATCAGGAGCGGTCGAATTACAAGCAGATGTACCTTGAAGGATAAAACTATGCCCGTTGCTGAGAATAATTTTTTTTATATATCGATTAATAAAATATTAGAGTTTTTTTAAAAATATGTTTACTTCCCAATGGGCAAAAATTCTGTAACTGTATTTTGTACAGTTTATTACCACATTTTTGTACAGTTTATTGGCCCATTTTTTATAAGATAATATGAGAATATTTTTATAAGGTAATAGAATTTTTTAAAAATATTTGTAAAATTTTAAAAGAAGGGTTTTTACTACTGTAAAGAAACCTAAAGCCTTTCCATCGATGCTACAGTATTACATAATGAATTTTAATTCCGCCAATGATGATGACAGACTTGAGGTTTTAAATTAAATTATTTTTAATGTTGAGTAGGTTTGAAATATATAAAAATAAAACAATGTAATAAACGATATAAAACTTAATAAGGTTAAATACTATGAACAGCATGTCTTCTTAAAGAGTATATGTGCTAATCTTTGAAATTTCAATAAAAATTTCAAATTCAAAATTAATTTGTTATAAAATCTATTAAGGAAAGCCTCATAAATCATTTCTTAAAAATTTTAGCAATCTTCAGTTTTAATGAATCGTCAAGTCGAAAACCTTGACTGGTTATATAATAACTATTTGAAAATGAATGACTCACTCTTCAGAATTATATTAAGAAAATAATTTCAAAGATTCAAGCTAAAAATAGCAAATGATAATACCTAGAAATTTAAATAGGAATAAAGTGAACATATTTCAAATTAAATTTCTGAGAATAATAAATGAAAATTATACTCTCCATTTAGCACCTTATTGTATTTTAAATCATTTTGAATGGCTTTATAAAGTTTGGAGCTTCATCAAAAACTAGAATGTTGTCGTTTACAGTACCTGCGATCCTATTTTTCATTACCTAAGACATTAATTTGCATATTATATTCTTTGATTTCTTGAGAAGTTTAAATTAGTTTAAAAGTATTTATACGGATTCAAAAACTGAAAATTTAATCAAAAAGATGTCAAGCACACTTGATAAATGAAGGTTTCCTTTTATATCTCAAATTTCATGCTCCAAATAACTAAAATTAATAATTGCGTATTTTAAATGACTTTTGGTTTAAATTTGTTTCCTAACAATGTAGAAAAAGAAGGGAGATGTTATAAATGTGGATTCTTCTTTGCTTCAGCAATTTGTTAATCTCTAGAAATAACTACGGTTAAGATAGTCAGAATAATGAATTAAAAATTAAGAAATTGTTTATAAAATTATTAATATCCATTAAAAATAATCACTTTAAAATATTTCGTTTTAACTTCTTTAATCATTAAATCTTTACCAATAATTACCAATAATTTTAATAATACTGACTAATTTTTTTAATTAATTATGATTATTTTCATACTATGTTAATCTTTAAACCTCTTCGCTCTATAAAGTTAAATTTTATTTTTGAACAAAAAATGTATTTTCTCTATAGACACACAATAAATGAAAGAAATGAATAAAATAATTATCATACCTTTAGCAAAATCTTGAATATGAACATTCAAAACAAGAATTAGTGCAAAATGTCAATTATATTGCATGTAACAATTATTTTATATTATGATACGCTATATGAGATGCCTTTTGTGCTATTCATTTATTTGCAAACTAATTATAAATGGAAAACTAATAAACCTATATTACTAAATATTTTCTTTAAAAAATTGCTTCTTGAGATATTAAAAGATTTAATTTCTTCAACAAAGCATTTATTGATAATTTTTTGATTTTATTTTCAAATGGCATTGTAAAATTTCTAATAAATTCTCTTTCTATAAACCCCAAAAAGATTTAACGTTTTATTCACTGTTTCAAATATTAGAAGGACAATACTGGAAAAAGGTTTCAGCATTATGATGGGAAAGTTATGCAAAGACCTATTTGTCTCAGCGGTTTTTATACAGCATGATTTAATTTTTAGTTTAAGTTGGATTTTTGAACATTCAAGGCAATATATATTAATATGATTTATAATTAAAACTATAGTCTAAAATATAGTTTGTTTAAATTACATTAATATTAATGCAAGATTTGAAAATTAGACGAAAAAAATTCAATCAGAAAAGAGTATTATCTTTTCCATTTGAGAAAGAGCGGAAATAAAGGTTTTGAATATCAAGAAATCTTTCATTAGAATATAATATTTCTTTATTTTAAAAATAAGAAAAAAATTATAGTTACTTCCAATGAATAAAAATGTTTTTATAAATGTTTTGAAGAAATCAATTTTTGTTTTTAATATTTAAGACAAATGTTATATTATTTTTAATAAATTTATTTGATAGAATTAAAATTATTTTAAGTGCATCATAAAGAGTCAAATTTAGACAATAAGGTATTTTTATAAGATAAATAGAAGGCATGTCTATATTAATATTTTATATCCTTTAAGTCACTAATTAAGTAATTAAATATGACTTAATAAATAAATTCGAAAAGTTAAATATTATTATGTTAATAAAGTTAAATAACTAATTCTCAACTGATTATAATCAAAAGTTAAATCAGTTATTTCATTTACACTTGTAAATGTAAAGCAAATTTTCTTATGAGTTTTGTAAAAGTTTAGAAATTTTCATTTTAAAAGAATGAACAAATTATGCTATTATTTTTCTCTTATTTCGTCTCAGTCATTATTTCACAATTATAAAATAAAAATATGAATACGTTTATGTATACAAATACATTACCGTTTCACTGCCAAGCTGTCCTCTGCGAATTATGCCATAAAAATATCAGAAGACATTTTCGAATATTTCATAACTTTGCTCAAAAAGTTAAGTATAGACATAAAATGTCCTTATTGATAATAAGAAAGTTTCACCACTACCTACAATGGCATTCTACTGATGCATTTCTTTTTCAACCTTAAATTTAAATGGCACATTAAATTACTGCAATTTTATGTTTTTCTATAAAAAAATTTAAAAAAATAGACGATAACAATATATACTCAGTTGGATGGACGCAAACATAAAATTCAGTGTTTTGAGATCTATCAATTGCACTTCGAAATATTGTCATAAAAGGAATAAAATATTTTATTAGAATGAATAAAAGCATGAGTTTCCCACCTAAAAGTATGACATGTAACAAAACTGCTGATTACGCCTAATTCAACTTTAAAAGTCTTAGGAAACTTTTCGATTTTTCTTGCATGTGATGCATTCATTTAAAAGACTAAAATATCTATATTTTATTTATTTATTTCCTGTCATAGTTGAAAAAACATCCTGATTTGTAAAAAAAATTCTTTTATACAAATCTTTTTTTTTTTTTGAAAAAAGGGGGAAAAACTTAGCATCGTCCCTTTGAACTCAGATATTAAATAATCTACTTGTTCTAGATATTTATTATGGCTTATTTAAAAGCAAATAGGCCAAAATATCTCGATAATTATAAGCAGTGCACTGACCTTTAAATTGCATTTATAGAATTTTGTCAAAAGAAAAATGAGATGTCTGAGGACTATAAAATCAATAACCTGTCCAATTTTGCTCATAAAGACAATCCTCATAGGTTCTAATTTTTATTTATTCATTATTTATTCATTCATGCTGTGAGTTACATACAAAAGGCAAACTTGTTTGAACAATTTTGATACTTAGAAGTAGTTATTTGTAAATTAATGATGATTTATAAATGACAAGAAACCTAGTTTTGTTCCTCGTTTTTAGTTTGATGAAAACAACGCGAATTTCTGAATTTATTCTGTTGCTTATAATTTAATAATCGGTCTTTGCCTTTTCAATAGATGAGAGAATTATACATGGTATTAGATTATCTTTTTCCCCATGTCTTTATTTCTTCCCCACTTTTTCCCTACGTCAGATGTTCATCCGGAAATCGGAAGATTAACTTTATTTGAAACATAGAAAGCCAAATATAAGAAATAAGAGTAGAGTTATTATAAAAACGACATATAGCAAATTTAGGAGACGATCAGAAGATCTTTTCATCGTCTAGTAGCTTTTATTTTATAGATTTTATAATATAAAATGAGGGAATGTGGAGAAAGGTAATGACCAGCATTAATATGTAAAATATACTTATTAGGATTAGAAAGACAAAACATTACTAAACTAACAAAAAACACATAAAATGATACATGAATGTTACTGTTTCACTGCTTAGCTGTCGTCTGCGAATTATGGCGATAAAGCATCATGGGAGCAATGGCGTAACACGGCGCCATAAGGGAAATGATATCTATTAGTAGTTCCTATATAGACCATCATGACCGGACAGACGACCTCTTCTTAAGTTATACTGTACATTAAAGTTAACATATAATAAAACAAATAGTAAATGATGAAAAATAATGATTCAAAATTGAAATATTAACGAGATAAAATAAACAAAATAACCATACCGTCCGTGACAGCACAAGTATACAGTATTAGAATAGTTTGAAAAGGAAATATCGAATAACTAGCTAATAATAAAAATAACTTTAGTGTTGAACATATAAGGATATAATAACACAAAAAAAGAAAAAAAAATCAATTTTTTATCGTCCAAATGCACAAACTCAGAAAGAAAAAAATGGATGTATTTTTTAAGTAATGTTCAGTTTTGGTCTTTTGAAAAAATAAGCTCAAGTAATTTGTTCTATATTGCTGGTAAATGGTTTCATATACTCGACACAAAGCTGAAGTGCTCTATGGTTCCTCAAAGAAATTACACTTTTCAACATTGTATGTGCCATTTGCTCCTACGATTTGGAGGGATTTGCAAGGGGTATTCACGAAAAAGGTAGAAACCCCAAAACTGGATAATGTGGCGAAAAGCAAATACCAGCATTAATATATAAAATATATTTATTGGGATTAGAAGTACAAAAAATTAGTAAACTAACATAAAACTCATAAAAAGATAGAGCTGTATGTTTTACCTTCTCACTGCCAAGCTCTCGCATGCCAATTATGGCGGGAAAACATCATGTGATCAACGATGAAACACAGTCAATATGGCGCCATACAAGATACGAGATCTATTAGCAGTTCCCCCAATAATATCATAATTGAAAGAATGTTTTACATTTTTTTTGTCATGGCTTATTGTAGAACACAAATTTATAAAATTATTTGCACAACCAATTATCTTCTAAAGAGTATAATTATATTTG
Source organism: Argiope argentata (assembly GCA_026289955.1). NCBI lineage: Eukaryota > Metazoa > Arthropoda > Arachnida > Araneae > Araneidae > Argiope > Argiope argentata. The sequence goes on from JAOUZG010026841.1 coordinate 2,187,610, forward strand.
CTGAAACATATGAATTGTTAAAAAATAAATTTACACATCTAAATTCATTTTTAAATAAAAATAATAGGAAATTTAAAAAAAGATTAATACATGATTCAAATGAATTGTTATCTTTTACTTAATAAATCTAAGTAAATGAAAATGGGACCATTCATTTAAAAAGATCTCGGGATTTAAAAAAATACCCAGTTAATAGCTAAGTATTTAATCGTAAAATATAATAAATTTCAATTTTTTTTAAGTAAATGCAGCATAAATAAAATTTTCTATATTTAAAGAGATTGCAAAAGGAAGAAGACATTTTTTACTTAGAATTTTCACTTCCTGTCTTTTAACATAACAAAGCCAACTTACAAGAAAAACTGATATTCGGGACAAAAAGGAAAGTTTTCGGCCGAGGAAAATCAAATTAATTCTTGTCTGGAGGTGATAAATAAAGAAAATAAATTTAATATTATCCATGTGAGGAATCCATAAACTAATTAATCATGTCTTGGATTTTTTTTTATTATTGCTTGCTCCCTTCTTCTTACTTGCCGCCTCCATCAAAAAATACTTTTCTTTTATTCACGAGTTTAGCGAAAATTTCATTACATGACAACAAAACGATTTTAATGATAAAAAACCTGCGTTAAAAATGTTATGAATGAAAGACGGAAATATTCTGCAAGAATTAATTTTTAGATACCACGAAAATTACCCTTAAATTTAATAAATAGGTTATAAATGCCCTTAAGATCTAATTGTGAAGTACCTCTTCTAAAACGTTTGAACAAAAAAAAAGAAACCTCAAAATATATAAACTGGAATAAGTAGAAAATTCGGGATAAAATACAGTTACGTTGTATTTATAATATAGGCATGTTTTTTCCCCTAAATTAATTTTTATAATTAACTGAAAAAATTAAGAAAATAACCACAAAATTGTTACTTTATCAACGTTACTTATCAAAACATGACGTTATTCTATATTCGTATAATTTAGATCCTGTATTTAAAACCTTTTTTTATTAACAATTATGTACTATCCGAACTAAATGTATAATCTCTCTATCGTATTGTAATAAACTTATAATAAATGACAGTAAGTTTGTGTGTATGTATATGTATGCATGCGTAAAGACGTATAATTATAAATTTAAGGACTTTTTTTTCAATAAAGACAGAAAAATAAGTAACATAGGTTTGTGTTATAGATAACTTATACTATGTATTAAATGAATAAGTTTGTTATATTATACTTTAACCAAATACATTTGTAACGTTGTACCAATAAATAAAAAATTCCCTTTCAAATTTGTCAAAAAATTAGAAATTGAAATCATGAAGAACTAGCTACAAAATGCAATTTTTGGTAAAATGAGAAAAAAATCCATCAAGAAAGTGTATGTGTGTTGTGAGTCACAACAAATAAATAATTCGTTAAATCTCAATAATTTACGAGTTATTTATAGACAATTTGGTTTTACAGTATAATAATTTCCTGTTTACAGAAAATTATGTTCATTTCTCTAGCAGCCATTATCATTTAATTACATACTAGTGGCCTTTAACTTCCGTCTGCTGTTACAAAATTAACTGTTGCTAATATTATCAGTTGAATATTTTATATAATTTGATCTCTCAGTGGCTTCTTTAGCAAAATATTTTAAAGTATCAAGTTTTGAGGATCATATAACTCAAATTATGATAGAAATTTTACACCGTTCTGTATATTTTATTATGTATTTTTTGTATATTTATTACGAATATTTTATTACGTATACTTTTTATCAGTTGCAGTAAAATTTGATTTTGCACTTAAAGCGGATGTTATAAATTCAAAATTCTATAAATATTACAAAAATATATTGAGTTTAAACATATAGTTTAAAAGACATTCCTGCAGAAAATTGAACTTTTCCATATCGAAATCTTGCATGTTCAACGGAATATTTTTATAACATTTGCTGCAACCCAAAGACTTAATATATATAAAAAAATCAGACTTCTCATAAAATTCAGTTTTTTTTTAATTATTATTTTCTACAGGATTTAAATATGTCACGGAATCTTTTATTTTAATTTAGAAAATAAAATATAAAATTAGAATAAAATTTTTGAAAGCAATTTTGAAGACTAACTGATGCACAAAATTTTAATTAGAATCAAAATTATATATTTCCTCTTGACAGTCTACCATTTCAATCATCTACATTCAAATATAGCTGAGTTATAAGGCTTAAATTGTCTCTATTAAATACCATTCAGTATGGAGAAAGTTTAGCCATTGATCGATTTAAACACGTCGCTCAAGACTGGTAATAGATATATCTAAAATGAATATTTTTATGTTGTTACTGTTACTGTTACTAATGGCACTTGCCATGAACAAGCCTGCTATGATGCATATGTTTTTATAGAATATATATATTCAAATTTCGATATCAGTTTCTGTGGCAAAAGAGTGGAAGTGGTTTATAAAAAATATGAGTGTCTAAAAATATGTTACTAAATATGGCTAAGAGGACTGAGAACCTTTGAGGTATAGGCTACTAAATTTGATACATTTATATATCTTGAAAATTTAGAACGTATACTTTGAATACGCCTTTTCGTCATTTTTAATGTTTATAAAATTGTAAATAGAAATTATTTTATTGAAAATTAAGCAAAAGTATGATGTTTTAAATGATAATTTCCATTAATATTACAACATTAACATTATTTATGCCATATTAAAATTTAAATATATATATACACACACATATATATATATATATATATATATATATATATACAAATAAATTCAACAGCAATGTACAATTTTCTTTAATTTTGCCTTATTTGTTACTAAAAAGGACATTGTTGTCCTAAAGTTCTATAAATAAACAATTTTATTGTTTACTTTCCTCTTTTTCTCATTAACAATCTGATTATTTTTAACATTAACATTAAGAAAAAGCATTAGTAAACTTAAATAATTGGGTTTTAATGACGGAATTATGGAAATGAATTTATATCTAAATGATTTAACTAAAATTAAATGCAATCCTTATTCCTGAGAAACCTGCTGGCACCCAGAAGCAACTAACGTTAAATATAATAAAGTAAAACCAGAGAAGAAATCTCTCAGTCTTTAGTCAGGTTTGATTAATTTATTAACATTAATATTTCATATTAAAACTCGTGCTCTCATGATATGCCATAAGTTGTCATCTGTCTTTCTCTGCACTCTACTTTCAAGAGAATATAAATATATATATTATTTTACTATACATTTGTTTAGGGAGAAAAGCAAATCACAATCACAATTACTGCATTGATAAAGTTAATATATATTTTTGTTAAAAGTTTGTGTTTCATTTTATTCATTAATGTTCTCGTGTTTCTTCTAGAAATGTCATAAAACTAACACCTGAAATGTCGTTTACCAAACAATTAATTTCAGTACCTAGTGAAGCAATCAGAGTTTTTAATATCTATTGTTCAAGACAGATTTTAAAAAAAGCATTTTAAATTAAACTTACTTTATGTAATTATTAATAGTATTTTATTTTAATAGCATTTGAAGTTAAATTTTAAACAGTATTTCAAAATAACATTTTGAAATGCTATTGTAAGTGAACAACCGATCACTTATAATGACTAACAGCTATATAACGCAAAACAGGTCTCATTTATTAAAAAATAAACGATTTAAAGTGCCACGACTGAATTGTGATTACGGATAAAAAACAATTATGATTACAATTGTTAGCAGTTATCTACAGTGACAATTACATTACAAAAAACAAACTATCATTTAAAAGTATCTTACAAAATCGTGTTAAATAAAAGTTAAGTTTCATATTTAACAAATCAATGAATTAAAAAATGTGGCATTTAAAGATGAAAAGTAAACAATTATGCAAATAAATAGTAAATTTATTTCATTAGTAAATATTTATCTTAAGAACAAATCATTTTTAATGGTTTCTAAACATAAAATGGAAGTTTTCAGTCGGCTGAAAATTAATTATCTTATTGGGCTTAACTCTCCGGAAAAAAGAACTGCTTTTAACAATTCCCATTAGAGGTCTCTGAACTCTAATTAAAAGTACTTAATGTGACCTTGGATGCGATTGGTAGTGATAAATCCTTAAAGTTCAGCATGGGTAAAGTAAATAAATAGGTAATGGTCGGGGCAAATAATTAAGGCCATTTCGTTATCCGTCTAGCCCTGCCAATTAAAGAAATGGATAAACGGACAAACAGCGTCGGAATTCTCTCTTCATAGATTGCGGAATTCGTTGCCATAGGTGATGCCTGCATCGAGTCTCCTGCATCGAGTCTCTCGGAAATGGAAATTGCATTTTGCGTCAAGTTTCATGCTACGAATTCCATGCATTCTTTTGGATTAAGCGACATCACTGTTCTGAGCAGAATTGATTATTTAAAAGAAAAATGAGGCATTTCATGTTGTTAAAGGTTAATTTTATAGGAGAAACGTCTTAATTAGAATTTAAATTATTTAATATGGATATTTCAGAATAAAATTTTGTATCAATAAGTAGATATAAATTTTACAAAAAAATCATAAATTGTAATATAAGCTTTATAATTAACTTTAGAATAAATATATTTTATGAAATATAAAAATACAAATTGTTTAGTGTAGTTAATATTAAAAAAAGAGATCTGATATCTATTTTCTTCAGATTTGATCTTTTGATCAATTAAGTGAATATGTTAGTCTTAAAAGATATCTATATTTTTCAAATATATAAAAGTACTTTACAGGAAAGTTTTAGCCAAATAAATAAAATGTAATGATTTGTTTACATATATTTGATTGTTACCATTTAGCAATTTATAATACTTGTAAGATATATTTCTACGTCACAATTTCTTTAATATTTTTTTAAATAAAATTAAACATTTTTTTCTAGTCTTCCAATGGAAATTTGTAATAAGTTTTATTACCTTACTTGCATAAAAATGCTCCTTTATACAAAATTAATTGCAGTTGTTTTTTTAAAAAATACAGAATGTCCCAAAAACAGAAAGGAAGGTTTATTTTCATAAATATTGTACCAATATGTGTGATATTTAAAGAAATAAGTTTAAAAAATTATTTCTAGTTAAATATTTTATTAAATAAGGTAAATAATATTATATAAACACATTGGTAAAATTTTGCACATTTATAAAATATTATTGTTTATTTTCATATTTCTCAGGAGCTCAATTGTTTAATGTAAAATCAAAGGATTATTTTAATATACACTTATATTTACAAAATAGACACTTATATTTTGGTTCAATCACTTAATAAGTTGTCAATATATGCAGACTTCAAGTCGATATTTTGTAGTAATATTTTAGTAATCGTGTTTGAAAACTTTTGTTGAGAAGGGAAAATTTCATTAATTATCTTTACAATATATCGTTTTAATGATAAATGCTACATTTTCCTTTTATATGGCCAAGTCTTTTTCATGATTATTTTTGCTGCATTTTTTATGTTACTCCAAATAAATCTGGAATGCATTTTAGGGTTTTTCATATATTTATATTTTTAATTTTGCCAGAATATTTTCGCTTATTTATTATTCTGTATTCGTGTATTTATATTTAAAGAAATTATCTTGAACATATTAATTTAATCTTATCGCCCTCTTAGTCTTTCATAATTTAAGGACATAGAGGGCGTATAATTATCTATAAATTATCTCCAGATTTAAAGATATTGACTTTTATATATCTTTTTCCTTGATCTTGTTCTATACGCTTCTTCAACTGGAACCAAATTCCAATGAATATCTGAAGCTAGACGAATAGAAAATTATATCCAAGATTTCTCAAGTGATCGAAAAATATTTAAAATTGCGAATAAAGATATATAAAATTATTGCAATGTTTGTAATTAGATCAGGATTTTTAAGTTGAAAAATGCAGGAAATAGAAATTTTTGGAAGAATATTTTGGCATTGTCTGTAGTGTTATTGTTTATTAAATGTAGCATGGTGAATCAGTCAGATACTAGTCCCCCCCGCAAAAGAAATAAATCAAATAGAAAAATATTTAGGCACCTTCGAAGGGACCCAAATCCATTTTTAATCAAAATCGTAATTTTTTTAAAATTTTAAGTAATATTAATAGAATTCAGACTTTGGTTTCATAGTATAAAATATACATATAAAGCTTGGAAAGTAAATATAGTAATTAATAATAAAAGAATAAAATGTATCATGCAAAATATGAATTTAGCTAGTTTTCCCAATATAAAAGTTTAATATTGCTATAGTTATGTTTTCGTACCCCTTTTGTCTCAAGTATTTAATACTTATTGGTGAGTTAAACAATATGCACAAAAGAAATTTTTCTATGATGTATTATAATTTTTTTTCTCTGTCAAGTTGTTTAACAATGACCTTTATCTTCAAATTTTCATGTCCGAACGTTTATTTTGATAAGAAAAAAAAGGATATTTTTTGGTGAAAGAAACGTAAAATTAAATACAATTTTAAACTGAAAAGTTATAAAAATTTCACAATTATTTGTAAAAAAAATGCAATAATTTATTCTTAAAAAAGGAAAATTGTTTTTTATGTTAATTGTAAAGTATTGTAGTACACACACACACACACATGAAGTATTGGTGTGTGTGTGTGTGTGTGTGTGTGTGTGTGTGTGTGTGTGTGTGTGTGTGTGTGTGTGTGTGTGTGTGTGTG
>JAOUZG010026841.1:2194314-2211934 GCA_026289955.1 Argiope argentata
GTGTGTGTGTGTGTGTGTGTGTGTGTGTGTGTGTGTGTGTGTGTGTGGTGTATTAGTTATAGTGGTTTAAAGATTCCATTTACTTTTAAGTCTCCTCTCTGAATTAAACAAGTGAATTGAAATTCTTATGTTATGTACCATGAAAGCTTTTCTCTGTTTTTAAACATTTTAAAAACAGAAAAAATATTAAATTGTAATATGTTAAATTAAAATATTAAATGTTTAAAAATAGAGAAATATTAAAATGCCTGAAAACAGAGAGGAGTGTTTCAAAAAGGTTTTTTATTGTTTATATGAAAAATTGTCATTCTGGGAGTTCTACATATTCTTTGACTTTGCTAGAACATATTTGTTAAATACGTAACTATCTAAAATTCCACACAATTTTTTTATTCAATTTTGGATCAGGATTTTCATTCCAGAATTTTGAATTTTAAAAAAATTCGTGACACATCTATTAACCATAGATAATAATTTTTTCTCCTAACCTTAATAAAAAGTTTGAATTGTTTATTGAACGCAAGAATTAAACTAAAGACATTAAATATATATGTGACAAATGATGTAGATTCTGATAACAATTTGGTTTAGTACAATTATAAGAAACCACAGAGAATTAACAAATACAGTACATTGTTTGTTAAATTATCAGATATATATGTTATTTTACATGCAAATTCATGTCCATGAATCTTTCATCTTTTTTTGATTGCTTATTTGGAGCATTTGATCAAAATTTGAAGACTTTTTATCTCAGTGTAAGTAAATTGCATTGCTATTCTATAAAATATATGAAAAAATGCTTTTCACAAATATTTATTAAAAGAAAGATTGTGATAATGTTAAAATTTAATTCCCGCTATTTAAAAAAAATGACACCAAAATGATGAGAAAAAGTATAAACACTTTTTAATTTCACTACCTATCTTCATTTAGTGGTCATTGCATTACATAAATAATTGAGTGGAGTTTCAGAAACTGATTTGCATAGTACGAAATTCTTAATAAAGACAATACTTTATTAGCTTGATTGTGAAATGGGGAGATTTATATTATAATTCATCATATATATTATAATCATATCACAAGTCAAATTCTATCCTTAAAATTAAAAACATTGGAATCCTTGAAAGTATGTCAAGAAATGTTAATGTAACAGCTCAATGCCCCTTATTGCTAATAGGCATTGAAACAAATTTTGGCAAAATTTAATAATTTTTTGCCTTATAAACACACCAATTACGAAATTGTTGTGTTTCTGAGATTAGATTCAGATCATTACAATTTTTATTCAATATTTTTTATGAAGCCTGTATGCTTTTTCCAAATTGCATTTGGGAAAATTTAATTGATAAAAGAAGCAATTACTTTTAAAATCAAATATAAGATAACCTAGCCGATTTAACTTCTCTTCCAGGATTAAATATTTAGATTTACATACGCATTTTATTGACATATTTTGTATTAGTGTAATGAATTATAATTTGAAAAACCAAATAATAACGAATATATTATGTACCTGAAAAAGAATATGAAATTTGGAAATTGTAAGTGTATATTATTGAGATGTTTAATCTATCTAATTAGAGTAGAGTTAAGCCAGCTTTCTGGCACAAAGGTAGGGTATCTTTCTCGGGTTTTAGGAGTCCCGGTTTTGGCATGGTTGTTCTTCTGTGTGCTATATGTAAGAGGTGTGACTGTGACCCCCTGTAAAAAGGGGCTGTGCAAGCAAATGTGGAGAGTGTGTAGCTATGTCGTACTCTTGACCCTCTTTGGCGCTACTTCAAAAACAAGGGATGCTCCATTCGGCTTGAATCTGCTGCTACATCAGCAGCGGGCATGCCCATGGCAAGTGCCATAAGTAACAACAACAACAACAGAGTAAATTTACTTTTTTTGAATAAAAATCCTAAATTTCGAAATGTTAGAACTGTGTTTTTATTGAATTACAACTATTTGAACTATAATTTTATGTGTATATTGCAGCTTGAAAATTCAGGATTTTTTTGTTAAAAATTGCATAAGTCTTATCATTTGGTATCATTTATACTATTGATATCAATTTAAAATTGGGTATTCAATATGATCAATTATCTTTTAATTATTTTTGTTGTAATTGCAGTAATTATAGTTAAGTATCTAAATTCATTTCAAACAATTGATCACACTGTTTAATCTATCTAATTAGAGTAGAGTTAAGCCAGCTTTCTGGCACAAAGGTAGGGTATCTTTCTCGGATTTCAGGAGTCCCGGTTTTGGCATGGTTGTTCTTCTGTGTGCTATATGTGAGAGGTGTGACTGTGACCCCCTGTAAAAAGGGGCTGTGCAAGCAAATGTGGAGAGTGTGTAGCTAAGTCGTACTCTTGACCCTCTTTGGCGCTACTTCAAAAACAAGGGATGCTCCATTCGGCTTGAATCTGCTGCTACATCAGCGGCGGGCATGCCGCTGATGTAGTATCTAAATTCATTTCAAACAATTGATCACACTGTTTTAATGTGCATTCTGGAATCTCCAAATTTCGTCGCCTACAAGTATACCCACTTAATACGTGAAGGAAACTGATCGTTATCCTAGTTAATTTTATTCTTCTGGATCGAAATCTTTCACCCTTCTATCAACAGACAAAATTTGTGCAGGTACCGAAGTGTAACACGTTCACTGTCACGAATCAATTATGATACTCGGACCAGCTATCTAATTAGTATAATTCGCTACTCTTAACTACAGTGGAGAAGGTGGTGTATAATTATATGGTGGGATCTGTATAATTAAACAATAGATGTGCCCCACTGCCACGACACGCGAGAGTTAAGGTGGAAAAATAAAAAAATTCTATTTTTTATAGAGTTCACATTAACTGCAATTATTAGATAAAGTTTCTGGAAAGCTTCATTGGAATAGCTCTCAATGTATTCATCACTTGTTACATTGTAGACATACAGATAATAAGCATGGAATATCAGGATTATTTTCATTCTCTGCCAATCCTGCTCACCTTGTTAATTATCTTGGAGCCTTGTGGAGGCTGTTGTGGGATAAACATGTTCTTATCTTTAGGGGGATCTGGCTCAACGAAGCCTTTTGGATCTGGTGTAGTTTTTCCTACACTAGGGGTATAGGAACAACAACCACAACAAATCAAGCCTGACAGATTTACCTGAGTTTGAAAAAAGTTACAGTGGCCAGGAGGTGGGGTCCAGGTTCATGAGCCATAAGGGTTTCAGGTTCGAGACCCAATTCCACAGTAGAACAGTCTTGTAAGGGGGTATGTTGCAAATTATATCCGTCAGGAGTAAACTTTCTCTCAATGGTGTAGTGTGGTGTGCCAGCTCAGATGTCCTCTTCGTCGTTTGATCGCGGTTGAAAATTATGATACTCATCCCAAAACAGAACTTGTTTTGTTTTACAACTAAACGTTGACATAACTAAACTAAACTAAAACTAAAACTGCATTCGAATAAATCAGTTTTTGTATTTGTGTATTGTTACATTTTTAGCGTAGTGGGTTCGAATTGAATGGACTTTACTTCAGGACAGCACGAAAAAAAATTATTTACAGGATGGCTTGATAAAGTAAAACTTCGGATAAAAACAATCCAGCAGTCAACAATCACTTACAGCGTAAATGCAAGCCTTACACACAATAAAAACAGACTGCAAAACATCTATCGTATGGCACAGTAAACCGTAGGTCACAGTGAGCTCAATTGTACAATGTTAGCAGCAAACGTAAACACAGCTCACTAATAACAAGAGAGAAAAGTAATCCTCTAATCCAGAAAGACGCTTTTCTTCCGAGAGGAAACTGCCGAAACTGAGGGAACCCGTCCCTTATATAACCGAGCATGCACGCGCCCAAAAGCACGTGGAGCTTCCCGAACGATCCATTGGCTACCAGACTATTCCTTTCGCCAAACCATCCCGGCTGACGTGAAGCTCATTGTCAAACGTCGCCAATTTCGGCGTCTTCCGTGGCGTTTACCCGCTTGTAACAGTATTAATTTAATTTTGTATATTTGGTTTGTGTATCTAAAATAAACAAAAGAAATATTTTTGAAAAGCATTTTCATTATGAATTATTTTTGTTTTATAATTTTTGTGTTTATTGTTCCTTTATGTTAATATTTTTTCCCTACTTAGTATTTAAGATTTTGTGTAACTACTTTTATTTTAGATGCAATAATCAATCTCAAAATAGCCCATGTGTGACCTTAGTAAATCAGCGTAAATATAACTTAACTGAACTAAAACTGTTCAAATAAATCAGTTTTTGTATTGGTTCCTTTATTTATTTTCTTATGTAGATTTAGTTTGAGTATATAAAATAAACAAAAGAAATAATTTTAAAAAAACATTCCCTATGAATTATTTTTGTTTTATAATGTTCGAGTTTATTATTTCTTTATGTTAGCATCTTTTATACTAATAATTTAAGATTTTATGTAACTTACGTTTATTTTATATACAATTGCATTTGATTTCATTTTTATTTCATTCTTCACCCTTCCATTCCAAACTTTTTTAATTAATAAGTCATCTACACGATTTGAATTGGAGTAAATATCTGTTATGCAATATATTTGAAGCCTTTATTGAGTGAAATTTATTTAATGAATTATTATATTTTAATAAAATTAATTTATGGACAATTCCACAATCATTAGGCCAATAAAGTATAAATATTATTATCAATCCATTTCTATTTTCATTAATATCAATTACACAATGGCAAAATAAAAAAATAATTTTATTAATGATTATTTATATAAAGAAAGTTATAAATTTTCTTGAAAGTAGCACAGAATAATCAGTCTTCAATAGAAATAAAAATTCACTTTTAGTTCTAGTAGGTTTCAAAATAACTTTAAAGAACTTGAGTTTTATTTTGTTTTTAAAAAGTGGATTTTAAATGTGCTGCTGTCGCGATTTCACTGTGTTAATTAAACATGAATACACGTGCCTTTTAGATATTTTTCCCTTTGTCAGACATTTTTTGTCTTTTAACGTGTGAAAATAATTACAGTGCTCCTTTTATGAATAAAAGATGCATTTTATTGATTGCTAGAAGGGAATTCCAGTTATTTTTTCAGTTAAGTGTAAGAATTTATTTTTAAAGATCGGCTTTCAAGCAATTAAAAGCATCAACCACAAGCTATTAATGTAAGAAAAAAAATGTTTAAGCTTCTACAATGAATTCCTCGAAAAGTCTCAATTTCTTTTAGTTCTTGAAAATTAAAATACCTTTCAGCACGTGTGAATTGCAAGTACGCAAAACAATGAAAGATAAACAATGTAAACATTTACTTCATTAACGGTTCAAAGTAACAAGAAATATTATCAAAATTATCTCGTTTTATAGTAACGGAATGCTGCTAATAATTTACTTTAATTGATTTTCAAAGATGAGAAAAAATATGTTTGAATACGTTTTTCCAAACATTACTGCAATAAAAATGCGCTTCATTTTTATTTTAAAGATTTTATTTTCTGTAAGAGTTTTTTCTAAAATTAAAATATAAAGTGACAAAACAAAGTCCTGAGTTATTCGTCTATAACTTGACAAACGGTGAGAGCTATAGTCATAAAAACAATGCGTAATTATTTAAAAATGGATTTACGATATGACCACATTTCATGCTACCTAATGAAAAAAAAGGAGTTTATTATTTCGAAAAGATAACAAGAGATTCAAGGATAACTTGTTGACGCTGTTGTTACTAATGGCACGCATCATAGACAAACTTGCTGACGCTGTCAGTGATTTTAACCTGAGGTTGTGTCTCTTGTTTCAAGTAGCGCCAACTAAGGCCAAAAGTACGTCTTAACTACGCATTCATCACATTCACTTGAACGATCCCTTTTTACAGGGGGGCACATTCCTACACTACACAGATAATACTCAGAAGAACAACCATACCCTGAACAGGGCTAGGACCAGGGAAGCCCATATCACGAGGAAGACGCGCTGCCTCTGTGCCAAGACGCCGAAAAGAATAACGTGACTGACATCATGTATTTTGAAAGAAATAATCTCGTCAGAAAGCTCTAAACATAGAATATACAATACTTGCATTTGTTTGTATGCTATTTTCAAAAATTACATCTATTCTAAACAGTATGTATCTCAAAAAGAAGAGTTTGGACACAGGCTTATCATAGTTCATTCTTTTGCAACGATACTTGCAACGAATTATGCGACACATTGTTCATCTTTATATTGAATAGCTTCTGAAGTCCAGTTTAAAATTCCTTACAAACTCAATTTGAAGGGTCTGAAGAATAATGAATGAATTTTTTGAATTGGTCTCCTTGAAACTTTCTCTCATACTCTTAAATAAAGGTCAGGGCACCCTCCAACCACATAAAGTTAGAAAAATGTGGACCTTGAATAAGGATTGCATGTCATTAGTGAATAATAGTTACGAAATTTAGATAGAACAATAATTACGAAATTCAGCATTTTTACTAAATCTATCGGGGAAATATTCAGTCAGGTCTCCTTGTCAGCTGCCGGTTAACATCAAACTTCAACAGAATAGTGTGATTGTAATCAGAAGATAACATATAAAATTTCCCTGTATTAAAGAACTACTATGTTTACTTGCGAAGTTACAAACTACAGGCCTATTAATTGATAGATTTTTATCAAAAATTGTAGATGATAAATCTTTACACTTAATATATTTACCAAGATGTTTGTATTTTTTTAATCATCGAACTCTATTGTACTTAAACAAAAGCACTCTTAAATTTCCAGGCGATGGATTTCATTGAAAATTTGATAGGTACCTGCCAGTTTGGTTATAATTCTATATGCCAAATGTTTTCAGTTTAGATCTTTTTGAATTATTCTACACACAGGCGGATAAAAATAATGCCAATATTGTATATTTTTAGTGGAGAGCTTCATAAAAATCTCGAGGATAAATTTTTCGATGGTTACATTGTTTTTATATTCCATATACGTGAAAGAAGAAATGATTAAATTCCAAAAATCTCTGAGCTTCTATAGAAATTTATGTCTATACTAAGTAGGCACATTTAAACCAAAGAATAATGAGATTCCTAAAAAGGATTTTTAAGTCATTCTAAATACAAAGGAAAAATAATAGGAGTATAGAGGTTTAGTTTAGTTATACTGACGTCTCGGTGCAAAGAAATTTTAGGGCTAATTTGGGAAGCACCTCATAATTTCGAACAGCTAATGAGGGACGACACCTGAGTTTTCATCCCCTCTCCATACCATACCAGTGGGAGGATAGTTTAACCCTGACAAATTTAACGTGCAACGCAACTCCATTCATGACGTTTTTTCGGAGGAATCAGGTCTTGAATCTGAAACCCTACGGTTCACAAGCCGAGACCTTACAACCAGACCCTATCGAGGCTTAGAATTCAGTTCTTGTAATTCTTGGGAAACCGAACAACAGTCCATTTCTTATAATTTAACATATGTTCATTAACTTCAGGCTGACAGAATGATCATTAAATGCATATATACTCTTATAAACGTATTTTCAAAACTTTATAAATACTCACGAAATGGAGGTTATAAAGAAATAACAAGTACTCTTAAATGTTGCTTATGCTTGTTAATAACTTATATATATCATAATACATTTGAAATGATTCATTTATATATTGTACCAAATTATGGTTTATTATTGATCTGGATCAATACAATAAATAACATCTTCATGGTTATATATATTTCTGAATTCATTTATTCACTAAGTTTTCAGATTCGAAATGCAATCTTTAACTTATATTTATTTTTTAATAAACTAATAAAACGACTGAAAATTTTATTTTGTAAATAAATGACTTGCAAAACAAAATATGAATGATTTTTTAAATTTTATTTCTCTTCCAGAAGCACAGTTTTATTCAACGATTTTTAACCCCAAACTGCTTGCCTTCTCTTTTTTCAGCTCATTCAAGCGATTTCTGTCTCATGAAATATTGAGAAGCTTATCGGTTTCATGGACAGATGCATTATCTAGGACAGTTTGCAAAAATTGTTTTAAAAAAACACATTTTTTTTATTCACATTCCTATTATTAATCTTTAGAACAATAAGTACAACATTTCCTTGTAAATTCTATGCATTATCTGAATGTTCATTTAATTGCTGATATCTAAAAATTTTTTTTCTTGCGAAACCTATTTTGATGTCTGGGAATATTCCAAAGTTTACCAAAATTTTACTAACCAAAAAGCGAGGGTTAATACAACTGCAACAATCGACGCCAATTTTAGAATGACCAAATCAAAAGTGGGAAATTTATGCAGATGAATCTGCATAGAAAGGAATAAAACAAAAAGCAATCGAAGTATTATTTTAAATTAATTTTAGTCATTCATACAATATATTACCTGTGAAAATTTGATTTTATTGTTGTTTGTTGTTTAAATTTGTAAAGTTTTATTAACGTCTTATTTTGAAGTAACATTAGGGCTATTCTGGCTTGTTTAGTATCTCAATTAGTTTATTTATATTAACGTCCGATTTTGAAGTCACACTGGGGCTATTTTGGGACTGACCTCTCAATTTTAAGCAGCACTCAGAAGACGTGGATGAGATCTGAGCTGACATTTCCTTCTCCTCACCACAACAGTAGGAGAATTATTGGCTCGGACGTTTAATGTGAACCAGACCCGCTTATACACTGATTCTATGTTGGAATCGGGTCTCGAGTATAAAATCCTTTTGCTCTGAAGCCGACAAGTCACCGCGCCCTTATGTAGCGCAAAAAATAATGTAATTGTATTACTAAAGGTGCATTAGTTTTGTTAGTACTTGCACATTTGGGTTGATAATGTCTGTCTCAGTCTAGTTGCAAATATATTACTAAATAAATTTATTTTATAAGCAAAAGATATTAAAAAGAATTAAAAAATTAAGCATTTAATCAGTTTAATAACCATTTTGATATAAAGCAATTCGCAAAAGTTGTCTGCTTTTGGCTGTATAAAACGGGGGGGGAGATAAACGCTGAGGCTGCTCATTTACAATATCGGGTTTTTTTTATTAGTGAATCCTTTAAAATTCTGTTTATCACATACTGTAAAATAAATTAAGGAACAAATGAAATACGAAACATAAAATACCAGCTTAACTTTTGCAATGCAACTGCTCAAAATTAATGTCCGCATAAAAGTGTCTTCTAAATTCTTATATTTCGCATAACAATTTATGTTATTAAATTTTAATACTATTTTATTGCTCAAACGAGGATTCTAGAATTACTTTTGTCCCAAATTTAAAAATATGCACTCCTTTTCTAATTCACAGAATCAAGTACTGCTTTTGCGTCGGTGTAAATTGTAGAATAACGGTAAGAAGGGAATAATTTTGAATTTCAAGAAAGAGCTTCTTCATGAATTCAAACTTATTGGCTAATGCTAACTCTAACACTAAATAACAAATTAATCTAAATTAAAGTAGCAAACTATATATTTTATGACTTGAAATACAATAATATAAAACTTGATAATGGGGTATTACATTTCAAATAAAATATTATATTTTTTTAAATATTGTGTCATATATATATATATAACTTAAAATTTGACCTATATAAAATGGAGAGTGTAATTTAAATTAAAAAAAGAAGATTGTTCTAGCAAAAAAAAAAACCTTCAGATTCTAAAAAATAAACTTCAGAATAAATGTATGAGATAGTTTTATATTTTGACTTGTATTATGTAAGTTTTACAAGGCTTTAAATGATAGCTATTTGAATTTAATTAAAAGATTTGCAGATAAAAATGATTTTCATTATAAATTTTTCCGCCCTTAAAATTATTTAATGTACATGTCATATTTCACTTACTGTAACTATAAATTAAACATTCAGTTTAACCTTATATTAAAAATTAAAACTTTATAAATACTGGCAAATAAGATCTAATGGGATGGTAATTAAATTTATGATTGAACTTCTAGAAACATAAAATTAAATGTTCAAAGGGCATATAAAAATGTTGCGTTATTTGATTAGTGTTTATATGATACCTTTATGAGTTAATATTTTGTCATTAAAAGATCATATGTTATTAATAGCATTAAAAGTAAAACTGTCGTTTTAGTGTGAAAGGTAATGCGTTTAAATTAAATAAGCGCTGTCGGAACGATCTTTTATTTTTCTCAAAAATTGATTAATCCCCAAAAGAGCTCTAAATTATTCAAACATAAAAAAGGAAATGGAAATGTTTCGTGAGTTAAGCAAAGAGATTGCTTGTATTCGAATTTACTCGGATAGCAGTTTGCTATTAACAAAGTCTTACTCAATTTATATGTTTTGATTTTGGGAAACAGCCTTTCTTATTAATACAGACATTTCTAGAAAGGTGCTAATTAATAAATTAGCGAAGTTTTCTTAAAAAATGTTTTTCGTTTAAAGATATTACATTACAACTTTTTAAAATAAATAAATTAAATGTTTAATTCGGAAAACCTATATAGATGTTGATTCTAAAATTATGGAACAGGAAAAAAAAGAATGGTCAGCCACATAGAATCAAATGATATTTGTAATAAAACATAGGATAAAGTAAAAAAGGTACTTTCGAGGGACACCTTGCTGTTGAATTAAGAAACAGAAACGTATACATGACACAAAAACATATAAATAAATACACAACTAGATTTCATCACTTTTCTGCCATTAATTACAGATGAAGTGTGTATAGCTTCAGACAGCAAGTCATATGAGCACTTATTTCGAAAAATCTGATTTTTTTAACTATACAATCTTTTAAAATCTATCCAAATCTTTATCCGTGTAATAGGGTTTTGGTCTTGTTAATTAGTATTTCATTCAACTTGCCTTCATAATTTAACAAACATATCTGTGTTTTTACTTAATTTAATGAAGAATGACCGTCATAACTTATGTATTTTTGCGTTTATGACTTTGCTACATGGAAAAGCACTCTTAGTGTATTAAAATCTTGCTTTAAGAATTAACCCATGAATTTATTTCCTCTTTAATTCTAATACCTTGAAGATAGAATAAATAAATACAAGAAGGCAACAAATACAATTATTTATCTTGCTTAATCAAATTGAAGTTCCATTTATAATATTGCTGAATAACAAAACACATTTTACAATTATCATTTTCTCTGTACCATCGTCATATCTTTCATAATTCAATTGTTATCTTAATTCATCATATTTAAGAAAGCTTAAATTTATTTTCAGTTTTTGTACATATAAATCAATGAAGTCATAATAACACGAAATATTTTACTATGATAAATTGCAATAGTAAACAGCAAAGGATACTTAATTTTCCAATATTACAATTTTAGGCTCTAACTTGTTCCCACATAGACCCACAATCAAATTTCATATTATATTAAACTTCGTTTGTAACTCTATAGATGTCGTTATAGATTTTCTACTTCTAAGTCAATGCATTATAATTCAGCTAACTGATAACTTGAGACTTCTTGAAAGCCGAAAATTTTCATACACCCATTAAATTCTTTTTTTAAAAAAATTATTATTCTGTTACAAATTTAGATTGAGTTGATTCTGTACAGACATTTCACTGGATTAGATGTATCAAGAAGAAGAAAAGGTTTCACATTTTTAACCATTCCGCTATTGATCCGGAATAGCCAGTCAAGTAAAATTTGTCCTAGGGGATCGGTTTCTATTTCAAACAAGACCTGCAAGATAAAGAGCGATGAAAATATGTATGATAAGTTTTTTTATTTCCTTCACCCCCCCCATGTGAAACAGATATCGGTAACCAAAAATAGAATATATACGGTAGGATTGGCCGATTCAGTAGTGAAAATGCTAATACTGCAAAGTATGCTAGGTGATGCCACTATGCTTTTTTGTTCTACAAATTGAATAAATGTTCTGTATCTTTTTATAATAAGTTTCACAAGAATAGTTGGAATTATGTTTATAGACAATCAATCTCAATTGAGTATAATTCAAAGGAGATAATGCTCATTATAAAGTGCATTTATACTTTTTTCAGTTTCCATTTAACCATTATATTGCTCTCAAATTTCAACTTGACATCCATAAGTTTTTAAAATAGGTTTTAACATTTTTAAGGGAATTTTAAGAGAATTATGTATTAATAAAGGATAAAGCTTAGTATATTTTATTTCAAAAAAGTTCATACCAAAAATAATTTTTAAAAAATAAATTTCATTCTTAGAAATAAGTAATATGATTTTTAAATATAAGAAGCGAATAAAGAATGTAATCATAGCTTTCATTTTTCCTGGCAATATTCTTTTATCCATTCGTACAAATAAAGTTTTTTTTCCTTATAATCAACAATATTTTTTTTATTTATTTCGTAGAACTTGTATAATTGTGTTAATGAATAAAATACATAAGATATTGAAATAAAACTTTAAATCAACTATCATCAGATGTCAAAAGTAAGGAAGTTTTTGGATTTATTTTTCAATAAATTATATGAAGACCAGTTACGGACAGTATTCAACAAGATTTAAGAAATCATATCGCTCTATGAAAGCCCATCATAAAATAAAATAATAGTATTCATTCTATATTATTATTTCATTGCAGAAGAATAAGGATGTATACTGATAGTTAGGAATGATATTTTCCCCTACATTATTCCTAGCTATCCAAAGCATCTCTTCGAAATATTCATATTTTCCTTATTTTATTCACTCGCAAGAATACAGTTTTTTTTTATTCTATGAATACTGAAAGACCTCCCCCCCCCCCAAAAAAAAACCGTTTGACAGAAATATGGGCAACATCCGAGACACTTAAACATTGTCGAGAAATTTCCTTCCTGCTGTCGTCAAGTATGATTGATTGAATACTTGCTCTGCATGATTTATTCAATGCTCCCCCAGATAAGTTTAAAGGTTGGGGGTCAGAATTTTTTTGTAAAATAATGCAGAGAATACATAATTTTTAGTAGCCATTTTCTCAGCAGATTTCTTATATGTGTATAATTTTCTTTCGAACTCCGGGTCCCACTGTAGATTTTAAAGGTATAAAGAATAGGGCAGCTGTTAGATTACTTTTAAAATGCACTGGAATGAAATATTTATATTTTAATTAAATTCTTCAAACTTTTAATAGTAAACTTAATTTTATTAAGTTTTGGAAATAAATAAACTTCAGAACAGGAATACCCCCCTCCTAAAATATGAGGCTGATATACTACTTCTTCAATCGACATATTTCCCATACCCACTATGGAAAAATGCTTTTTTTCTGAATTGATTTTTTTACTTACAATAGTGTAGCAAAAACTTGATATCTAAATTGAGATGAGAATTTACTTGCCTACTCGGTACAGCTTGTCTATTTTGAGAAAAATTTAGGGTAGAAAAATTGTCCAAAAGGGCATTATCTAATTGTAGGAGGCTAGACAATATAATACTTGAAATTTGGTAGGATAGAGATGACCAGCAGATTTGAAATTATTTTCTCTTCAGATAATATTCCAAAACTTTCTTTAGATTTTTTCATGAAAAAATGAATGAAATTGATCAGCCATTTCGTAGTCGATCCTTTAAAGAGACACAAAAAACTATATTTCTCTCAATAATGACGACTAGATTTTCTCATCCAGTAAGATTTTCTAATCCATTTGCTAGACAACTTTTGACTACTTAATATTTTCTTCGCAATTGATTCCGGTTTTACGATAGTTTTGTAAGAACTTGCTACTTACATTGCGATGAGAATTTACTTGTTTACTCGGCACAATTAGTCATTTATCTTGAGAAAGTTTTAGAGCTTAAAAATTGTGCAAAAGAGAATTATTTCAACTGAACCATTTAATTTTAGGAGACTAGAAAATATGATACTTGTATATTCTTAGGGTAGCGATGACCATCATACTTCAAACTATTTTTGCTTCTGATAATATCACAAAACTTTATGTTCAGCCGCTTTTGAATATAAGACATAATTAAATTAAAATTGTTTTCCTATTTTTCATTTGATAATTACGTCTAGACACCCGAGTTTGTGTTGTAAAATAACTTCTACGTATAGACTTCATAATCTTATTTTTTTAATAATTGATCCCATAGCCAGTTGATTAGTTTTGAGAAAGATTTCAATAGACTTTCTTGGCTTTATTTTCCTATCGTTGTCTTTGTTAATATATATTTAAGTGTGTTCGTAGTGCATGTGAACATGCAGCCAGAAACGTACGTAAATCTTTATTCAAAATAAATCTTCTAAATTCGCTTCCTATTTTATATCTAAACATATTTCACCCAACATATATTTTTGAAAAACTAAAAAATGGAAAGTAATACTTAAAATAACAACTTGAATTTCTTTAAATTCAAAAACTATTGTATGCTATTGATCTTACATTATGAATCTATCACTCTATGTGAATCTATTTTTCTCAAACAAATTAATAAAGTGCAATCGCGTGTATATTATCATTATTTATTTACACTTATCAGCATGGATATATTTTCCATTTCATTTAAAATATAAAAGATTTCTTTCCTTCATTTAAATATATTTCAATTTCATCATTTGTTTTCTGAAATTTTGAAACTTTGTTAATGTTAAGTATTCTTTCAAACATTTGGAAAATTATGAAATTTGCATTATTTCAATACATTTAATATATTGGTTTGGATGGGAAGGTAGAGTTATCCAATCAAAATATTTTCAAACGAGATATGTGCTGATCTTTTTGAAATTTGAAACATCTGAATTATCTAAAACGCTTATGAAGGTTATTTGAAATTTCCAAACTCATTAGTTACTCATTAGTCATGATGCATTTTAACCCATAATTTTATTAATTAATTGCTTAGTTCGTAAAATGATAGATATGCTCTGCAATTAAGGATAGTTTAATGTATCCTACATGTTTTAAATAAATTCAGTAAATTATCTGAACACATTTTAGCCTTATAATGTTTTAGACAATATTAGTAGCTAGGAATAAGATATATAATATAATATAATAATTTTTATTAAAATATTTCTTTGAAAAAAATTAAATAAGATATATAATTATTTTTAAAAATGTTTTTCTTTAATTTTTGGATTTTCACTAAGAAAGTTCGAGATCAGACAAATGATAATAAATGCAGTGGATGTCATAATGAATAAGAAAATCAAGTTCAAACCAAAATGAAGGATTTTAATTCATGACGACTAGAAGAAAGAAGCACCGAAAAATATTGTTAAAATTGATCTTTATACATGTACAGATACACATCACAGTTGCAACAAATATATACGTCATTAAAAGCCAGTTACAGTCAATATTTTCGTATGAAAAAGCCTATTCTAATGTTTTCTGTAAATCAACAGGAGAAATATCATTAATATTCGAACCCGTAGTTTGCCACCATATAAAAAAGCCAATTTAAATATTTAGATGATTTGAAAACTCTAATTAGAAGCACAAATAATGGTTATTTCTTTTAGATACATAGATATTTTTAATTATCATACATACATTATTGATATTATATTTTAAATGCAAATTATTCATAAAATAATGCCCTATTAAGATATATTTGTAGATGAAACTATAGTACGAAATGAAAGCAAATTGAATGTGCAGATTGTGACAGACAAGATGAGAAAAAATTACAAAAAGATAAATAAAACATGGCAGAACATATTAAAACCAGATTCTGTAGTACTTTACACAAAATACCAAAATAGCAATTTTTTTACGGAAAACATTGCATATCGATTCAAAGGACATCAATACTGATTAATACAACATTACTTCCTATGAATTAATTATTATAATTCATTTCTTCCTGTAAAATTTTTATAACTTGGGAAAAGAATAAAACTTTATTCAATTCAATTTCCTCCTTTTATTTTACTGTGACCGATTTTGTCCTAATAACGTCAAATTTCTCCCATCAACATTTTTTTTTGCTAAATTTGATTGTAGAATTTAGTGCCACTTTACTTCGATTTTCATATGAATTTTTTCCCTTCATTAATAGTTCTCTAAAGAGAGATTATTATTCCTATAAAATCCTAGCTTATATTTAAATATTTAGTTATTTTTATATTATTCAGTGATTAAAGTTATCATAAAACGATTTGCTTCACTTTTCATGAAATAATTTATATATTCAAACTATGTGAATATAGCCGTCTTCTCTGACATTATAGAGATAAAAATCCTGAAACTTTCTTACTTTATTGATACTTGAGAGCAAATAACTTTTTAAAAAAGGACAATGCAATGTTTCTATTAAAATACGCAACTGGAACTATTTATGTGCAATGAGACAAACAGAAACTTGCGTGTTGAAAGGGATTGAAGGGAAAAAATCAAGGAAGACACAGCTAAAATAATTACGTTAGTCATTTCCGTTTTTTCCGTGCATGAAACTTTTACTCAGACATTTACTCGTTTTCCGATGCTTTTAGTCAAGTTAAAAAAATGAATTCATGTATTTATGGCTGTATCACTAATGCTTTTATACATAGAGGCGTATATTTAATCTAATACAACAACTGAATTCAGTTAATTTCCCTAAAACTTCCTTTGTCTACTAAAATGGGAGTTTTGTTGATAATTCAATAGCCTCACTTTTGTTGAACACACGTCATTATTTATAGTCTCTTATATATTTAATTATGTCTGTTAAAGAATATCACTTTTTTATATTTACTTGACTAATGCCACCACATATTGTCATTTTCAATATAGGGAATTTGGCTGAATATAAAGAAACAATAAAACAGTGATGTTTAGCACAAATCACAAATAAGTTATTGTAAAAGTTAATACAATTAATAAAAAGCTAAAATATCAATTAATATTAATATGGCACTTAACTTCAAAGCAGAATACATCTTAGGTAAATAGAATGGTGACAAAATATAAAATAGTAACTACATGATGGTGTTTTGAATTCTAGGTACTTATTTCATAATTAAGATAAAAAATGATTACATCATCTTCGATAAATTAACCAAACAATTTTCTTTGTTTTGAATATTAAATAATCAGTTTAGTTAAAATGTGAAAGTATGTTTATTTTCATTTTCTTTTAAGCAACAGTAATAAATATTAATTTAATAAAATCTTCTAAATTTTTATCTAATCCCTATGAAATATATTAAGTGTAAACAACTAGTGAAAAGATTATTTTTGAAAGGTATAAGAGGTAATCATTTATTTACAGGTTTGAATTAAAAATGTTTATTTCATGCTTGATAAATTTATTTATATTTATTTCGCTTTATTGATTTTGACAATTCTCTGTTTAACTTTCCATTCTAAAATCATCCTTAATTTTAATAATTGCAGAAGTTTACATAATAATATTTTAATCAAAAATATTTTGAAAATATTTTAGCAACTATAAAAAATAATTCAAAAGGAGCCCTGGAGCATTTGAATGTAGATTAAGATATGATGGATGCAAAGAACCTCATAATTATCAATAAGTGTATTAATATCTTTATGAATACTTTTGGAACTCATTTCGTTGATCAAGCTTTATAAATCCGTAAAAGATAAAAATATCTAGTAATTAAATTTTAAATAGAATATAAAAAAATTACGGCAATAACAGAATCTATAATTAATTTTCAAACATGAAAAAACTATATATATATATATATATATATAT
>JAOUZG010026841.1:2212334-2230201 GCA_026289955.1 Argiope argentata
ATTTGAAGAAGATATTGTATTTTAAGAAGATACTGGGAATTAAATTAGTCATCTAATATGCAAATTCTTCAAAACATTTGATTCATTTACCTTAACCTAATATTAATTTTGATTTTAATTTCCGAACTAAAATGAACATATGAATGTTTAATTACCTATTTTGAAATACTGATAAATCAATACCGATTACTTTCAGCAAATTCTAATTCGTTGAATCTTTGACAAATGACTGAATATCTAGAAAGTAAAGAAAAATGCAGAAGTGGAAATAAATGAATGTTTGCAAATATTAATATTGTTAAGGAAAAGTTAAAGTAATTATTAATAAAGAAATTGTTTTAAAATTTTAAATGGTTGGAGAGTTACAATTCTTGACTTAAATATATTGATTGAGATTATCAATATTATTGGGCCATGTCTGCATTATATTATTCATCATCATTTTAATTTATTAAAAATGTATTTGAGAAATTCGAGAAACTATAAAATATTGAAATTAAATAAATTGCAACTACAACATACTTAAGTAAAGAAAAATATACATGTATATTATAATGCATATGTCGATTTTCTGGTCCAGAGGTAGTGCATATTTCTTGAGTTCTAGGAGTCCCGGGATTGAATCCCGGTTTGGGAAAGTTTGTTCTCCTGTGTGCTATCTGTGAAGTTTGTGTCTGAGTCCTCCTGATAATAGGGTCTGTTCAAGCAAATGTAGTGAGTGTGCAGCGAAGTCGTATTCTTGGCCCTAATTGGCGCTACTTCAAAAACAAGATACGCTTTTTTCGGCTTAATTCTGCTTCTGTATCAGCAAGGGGCTTGTCCATTTCATGTGCCATAAGTGACAACAAAATGTATATACATGTATGAGAAAAAAAATACAAGCATTTGCTTGTCTTGAATCTTCACCATCACAAATATAAAAGGTAGGAAAATAATGTATGGTGTATATAACATGTTGTTTTATTTTCTAAAGTATTGGAAAATTAAACATTTCTTTGAAGGAAGATATAAATTGTTTTATTGTTCACCATTTGAAATGATTTTAATTACCATCATTTCTTAATAAATTTTGATTACTGCACATAAAAATGACAAGTCTATACCAGCTGAAATTCATCTATAAGTTTACAAATTTATAAATAAAAATTGTCAGCAAAATATTTCATTTATGAAATAATCAAAAACAATTGAGGTATGCAACTTCATCGCACGGTAAAAAGCTAATTCGATTCTTTTCATAGAAAGATTTACCTATGTTATAAAAAAAATCTTTTTGTAGTAGCTATCGATTTATTATGGGAGCAGAAAATATATTTACGGAATTAAAGATGAAAAAAGAACTGAGAAAACTTGAAAGAAGTGAGAAAATACATCAACTAAATATTATTCATGCTGTAATTTCCATTTTGTTAATTATATTTCTGACTTATACTTAACAATAAATGAAAAGTTTCAGACAAAGAAACAGGTTCTAAATGTCTTCGAAAAAAATTGAAACTGCCAGTCATGACAGTTTCAATTCAAATACAGTCAATTTTCTGAATATAACCTTCTTTGCATATTATTCTTTTCGATAGACTATAGGGCGTACTTTATAAACCTTATCTGAATTCCGAATCGAAAGTTTCAAATCGATTTGAATTGGAAATTTAAATTCACTTCACAGAGCAATAACGGGATGAATGTAGAGTTGCCTAGTCGTATGAGAGGTAGAAAAATCAGGAAATATCGGAGTTTGTAATAGCTTGCTATGGATTTGAAATTGAATATCTTATGAAGGAAAAAAAACATGAAACTGCTGCATTGAAATGTAAATCAAAATCAACCGCAAAAAATGTAATAAATTATCAAAAATTAATATTTTAAAACCTAATTTTTTTTAAAAAATCTCTCCTAAAGATAATTGCAAGATAATTTTCAATTTGTACATTCATTCAGGTTATGCATTATAATATTATAATAAAACTCTAAAGTTTTATTTTTTTTAAATTGCAATTGATTTTTAAAATCAATAATAACTATTATATTGCTCTAATTGTTAAATTGTTATTGTCATATTTCTATTTAAGATTCCCCAATTCTCTGAATTATAACAAATTTTTCCAATATTAATAATTTCTATTTATGAATTTTGACATAATATTATTTATAAACGTATTAAATTATTTTAAGCAAAAAGATAAAAACTATAAAATAAAATTTTTGCTAATCAAATTTAAAAAAATTATTTGCTATATATGTAATTTCTAAACGTAGAAATTAATTGTAACATAATTTTGTTATTTTGTTATTGTCTCCAAAAATGTCAATAACTGAAGGAATTCTTTTTATTAAATTCTTCAAAAATTAAATGCATAAATGTTATTATATCATTATTAATCAAAAGAATCTTTTAAATATTTTAAAATTTAAGCTACACCGACTTTTAATTTATCATTAATAGTTATTAAATTAATCATGAAGACAGAAGCATCATGTATTCAAAATTATAAAATGAAAAACAACCGAACATTTAGTGAATCAAATGAAAAATTATAATTAAAATTATTATTCATTACAGTGCATGTGATCAGTGTATCCGGATCACTCCGGATACAGTGCGTAAGGGATATCCGGAAAATATCAGTGATACATGAAAAATTTATTTATTTTATTATAATAATTTATTCCTTTAAAAACTGTATTTATTTTCTGCATTTTACATTTTTTATTTAAAAAAGTTAATTTTAGAGATGCTTGTAATGATAATTTAAAAAGAGTTAAAGGTAAAAATGTCGGTATCGTACATGAAATAATAATTTAAAGAAAGTTCAAGTCTTTTTGAAATCAATACAAAAATTTACAAGAAAAATTTCATTAGGATTTTTTTTTAAATTTATATCTGATAATTCATCATAACCATTTACAATTACCATACAATTTTACCTGCGAAATTAAAATGACTTTAAACAATGCATTTCCGTACTGTGTTCCCAAATCTATCGGAAATCAAATTATACTTTTCTTTAAAATTGAATTTTAATTAAATTGAGATTTTATAAACTAAATGTATGCCAAAATTTAGACTGATAATTTTAATAAAGTCTTTAAAAAGAATCATGTATGAAAGATGGATTTTTTAAAGATTTATCCTTAGGAAAACAAGTTTAAGTTTATGTATTTAATATTCAAATACATGAATAAGAGATTTCTCTTCAAAAATTCCAGAATTTGGAGTATACCAATTTTTTTCTAACAAATAATTCCCTTTTAAAAGTATTATTCGGAATTTGTCTCTTTTTGACATTTTCTTGATTCTAATAACAATTTATAGTGATCTAACTCTTGGTATTGAATGCTTTCAGTATTTCTTTTTAAAACAGCATATTAAATGCTTTCATTATCTCTTTTTAAAACAGCATATCAAATGGCCTAACGAAATTTTTATCAAATAAATCTATGAAAAATACGATTTAAATGTTATTAATTTGTTTATTTCCCAAATTATAAATTAATAGAAATTAAGATACTTTAGTGATTATGAAATATCTAAACCAACAAGAATGTAAAGCAAAGTAATTTTTATTGAAAATAATATAAGTTAATATCTTTTAGTGCTTAAATAAATAAAATTAGAAAGAAAAATTATTTTGAACTAGCCGCCTTTGGCGACCAGTCGGTTCGCCAGTATTAATGCTCGCTAAAATTTTCATATAATATTTTATGTAGCTGTATCTCATAACAGGTTTTTCGCCAAAATATTTTTAAACCAAACAAATTTTGATAATCATATAATTTATTTATAGTATTATTTAGACAATTGGTTTTTAAGAGATGCGAAAGTTTAAAAAAAGCTCGGAAAATGCCGCGCACAGAGGAAATAATATTGATACACACACATCCTTCTTTTCTTTTCTTTTTTTTTCTATCCTTTTTTTCTTCACTAATTTTGTTTCTACAAACCCTATTTTCACTTTGTTATTCTTTTTTTTTCTTCCGTGCCGAAATTTTATTTTGAGCAGGCATAGATTAAATATTCATACAGACTAATAATAAAAGCAGCTATTTTGTTTCTTTTTTAAACATCCCGTTATCTATGAATGAAAACCAACTGACTTCGCGCATTTCTTTCTAAACAAATCATAATTTATTACTTCCTGCTATCTCACTCAGTTGGCGTGGGGGAAGGAAATGCAGATTTTTGGCGGGAAAGTAAGAAAAGTGTCGTTTTAACTATTTTCCTCGCAGTTTTTTCATTTTTTCTTTCCATAAGAACCATCCTCGTGTCTTAACGAAACTATTAAACAAAAAATTAGCCGAATCGGTCGAGCCGTTCTCCAGTTTTGCGCTTAGCAACGCATTTCGAGCTCCATTTTTATTATAATAGATTACCGTAAAGAAAAATAATTAAAAAAATAGTTCATACTATCGTTTACACTTGTATTTTTATCTGTTTAATTGTATCAATGCTATAAATTTCATTTCTAATTATCATATAAACAATTAACAGAGTTTTTAAAAAAAATTGTTGTAGATAAAATGTGTTGTAGAAAAATAAAAAAAAAAAATGTTAGATCAAAAATACATCTTTAAATTAAGTGGATAATTTAAGTCGAAGTTTAGCAAAAAACTGAATTGTTCATTGCTTGTATTCTGGAAAATTTAAATGAAATTTGATTTGTGTTCATGAATATCTAAGTCATTAGAAAACTTAATTTATTTAAAATTAAATATGTTAATCTATACAATAGACATTTTTCACAAATCAATTATGTTTTTTATGTAATTTGATCATCTCTTTTTATGAAAGGACAGAAACAGGTTCATTTCTGAAAAAGGTGAGAAAAGATGTGCTTTATCGAATACATTTCTACAAAGACTTGTTTTAGACAGAATCTATTTTAAGTTAGGAACCTTACCTTTATCATTGTATTGCCCGAAATAAATGATATCTTCATCACTTTCAATCAATGATAGCATTTTGAGAAATGTCTTCAATTTGAATCAAAATCAAATAAAAAGGTAACATCCACCGGGAACACAATTTTCGAAATTTTACATTACATCAGTGTTAGGAGTTTATGCCCAATTGATTGATGAATTAGAACATTGAATTTCTATTACGAAACCGAAATTCAGATATCAAACTATTTGATAATACCAAATATAATTTTGAATGTTGGATAATAAGCGCCTTTGATATATTCTAATAGATTATAATTTGTTAAACCTATTCATGAGGGGTATTTTTTTATCATGCTGAATAGTTGACAAAAATTAATGAATATTTTTAGCAAATTATGTCATTAGAAATAGACAGAAATTTATTTAAATTTCGTCTATTTCCTGAAACTCAAACATTCACAAATCAGTCAATCTTTAATTTCATGAAATATTTTTTATATAAAATGCCAGAATTTCAATAATAATTAAAAATTACTATTAAAGTAGCCGAATAATATAACAATTCAGGTTTCACAACTTTTTTTCGTCGCAAATTAATTCATTTTTTTTAACTTTAATTATAAATTTTGAATTTATTTGAAGATTTTTTTCAATTGGACGTATGAAACTTTACTTAAAAGTTTAGAATTTAGTTATTTTGCTTTAATTAGCCTTAACTGACATTGTAAATGATAATGTAAGTTTATATGCACAAACAGGGTGAACTTTTAGACAAACTTTCTAATAAAATAATAAATATACGGGCACACACAAACACATGAGCATATATTCCATACATTTTATCGTTCAAATTTTTCTGAAATTCACTTCTTTTATTATTGGAATGCCGAAAAGTTTTTGAAACTGATAAGAAATACGGATAAACACATTATTATTTGAAAAAAAAATAGTTTTACCTCAACTGAGGATTTTTCTGTAAGAAGAAGAAAAACCCGAAGTCTGTTTCTTTTCAACCATTGCAATGATTATGGAAGTTTGGTATCTTATTTCGTGGAGCAGAAAAATATTTAGAGTTTTAAGATTTATCAATAAATAAAATTTCCAAAAAGAAAAAAAATCACTATATTATGAAAACCATACCCTTTAAGAAACAAAATTTCTTTCAAATTTAATAAATTTAGATATAACCATAACATAGCAACTTCTGACTTTTTTACACACTATTTAGCATACATATAATAATGGCGATTAAAAAAATGAGCTCAAATTATCCCTCATTGCAATGAGGTATAGGATCAACATAAGAGATATGGAGAGAAATTCTAATGCAGATAAATTTTACGCACCATATTCTGGTATTTTCAAGTGGAGCGAGAACCTGTTTACACACCTTTAGCAAATTCGCATCTCTATAACTGAGATGGACCAGTTACAATTAAGTTTAGATTTGATACAATCAATTAATATATCACATGCAAAGAACTTGGAGGTGATAACTTATGAAATGTCACTGATTGTTTTTTCGATGTTGTCTAGATCAGAAAAACGAAGTATTTTGAGAAACTTTTCAAATTCTCCTTTCAAAATTAATTAATTACTGAATTTTTTTTAAATCTACATTTTGCTATTTTTGCAAGATTTAAATTTTTTTAAATCTCAAAATTCGAATATAATTATAAGACGTCTGAAAATGTTTAGGATGAAAATGAAAGAAGTAATTATATATTTTTGAAAGCATAAATATTGAATTTAAGAAGAAAGTTGTTTGAAAATAATTGATTTGTTGAAAATAAGTTAGAGCAATAAAAAACAATTATTCTTTTAACTAAAAATTAAAAATGCTGATTATTAGTTTAAAGAAAGAATCTAATTTCTCCTTCTTTCTGAACAAAGGTCACAATAGTCATAAAAGAGGAGTCTAGACATACTAAATTTGGTTTTGGGGGAATCCATCTATTGAGCCTGAAACTGATCAAATCTTAGGGCAATTATTTTATTTCAAAAAGAAAAATATATAATTTAAAATAAAAATAATAATTTTCCTT
The DNA here is from genome assembly GCA_026289955.1 of Argiope argentata. NCBI lineage: Eukaryota > Metazoa > Arthropoda > Arachnida > Araneae > Araneidae > Argiope > Argiope argentata. Next base: position 2,219,264 of record JAOUZG010026841.1, read on the forward strand.
GGATTAGAACAATGTGGATATAGAAAGAAAAATTGCTTTCTATAGATATTTAGAAGAACCCACAGAGCCTACTTTTCTTTGTTAGAAAATTTCGAAAAAATGGATGTGATGAAATGTAGAAAAAATAGAGAGCTTGAAAGTTATTTCTTATATATTTTACTTTTTTTTACTAAAAAACACATTTGAACTGTAATTATCTATTAAAAAGCTTAACCGATCGACCTATTACTAAATATTCCAAATAAAACATTAAGATAATGATGTCGAAATTTGACTGCAGCTTGAAAAAATAATATATATTATTATTGTTTCACCTTTATTATAAGCGGAAATCAAAAGAATAGCATACTTCACTCATTCAAGTAATCTCTGCAAGAAATGAGTGCTTTCTTTCTTACTGTATCTTTAAATCATTCATGAGATATAGCCATGACTATGTTCAACTTCTGATAGCATTCTCTGCCAGTGGTAGTGGGGGTATTGAAAATTATAAATTATTACCCAAATCATACCTGTCTTCGTCATATGCGGCGTTTTGAATGGCATTCAGATTATATCGTAGCTTGAAAATAGCGATAATGAGTTGCACATTATCCAAATGTTTAAATTATATACATCATGCTTTGCAACTTGTGTGTGTGTTATTATGCACCCCTTCTTACTTTTTCGAAATAAAAAAGAAAGGTCTGAACTTTACTAACATTTGCTTCTCTAATGGGTGGTGTGAACATGATTCTTTTCGTCAGATGATAGGATGTAGAGATTGGAAAACAAACTTTTTGAGAAACAAATATCAATCCCTTTTTACAAGAAATCAAAATAATTAGTCATAACAGATTTATTTCAATCTTGTGTACATTTTCTTCTTTAGAATATTCTAAGTGGATGGTTTCTTTGTCAGTTTTACTCCTACCTTTTAAAACTGGCAGAAATTTAGTTTAATATATGAAAGAATATTTTGCATAAAGAGTGAAAACTTCTTTTGTCAACATATTTCAAAACATTTTTACTCTCATTGACTTCATCTAATTCAACAATCCATTCATATAAAAGCCGGTGTCTTGGCATGGGGTAACTCATCTTATCCTTGATTTTGGCGTCCCGGTTAGGGCATAATTGTTCTTCTATGTACTATTTGCAAGATGTGTGACTATGCCTACCTTTTAAAAAGGACTGTGCAAGTGAATATGATGAGCGAGTAGCAAAAGTCGGATTCTTTTCCTTAATTGATACTATTTCAAAACAAGAAACGCTGATTAGGCTTAAATCGCTGACTACCACAGCGATTTTGTCCATGGCTATAAGTAACAACAGCAACATTTAAATCAGCAATTCTACTTTAGATCTGAGAAATAAAATTCTATTTTAAATATATTTAATTTAAAAATTATTTTTTTAACGATTTATTTATTTACAATATTATTAATGTTTATTTGTAAAATAAGAATAAAATATCAATCAATTTCGAACTGAAATAATAAAATTTAAGTGTTAACACTTTGACATAAATTCCTTTACCCACATTTATACCAATCTCTTATAATAAAACTGATTTTTATTTCATTCGAACGTAAAACAAATTTCTGCTTCAAAAATTAAATTTTCTTCATAGAATTTCTGAGTAATTCTTTGTCTTGTTAGTAACTTGGAAAAAAAATAATGCCATTAGATAGAATAGAATTTTTTTTCATTTAAAGAAAATGATCCTTCTTTAAGATAAAAATTAGAATCTAAAATAAAAGCGAAGCACTCGCTAATGTGAATAATTATTATCTAACATCAAGAACAAAAAAAATTCTAATTATATAAAAAGAAAACTTTCTATGATTCGTAATTCAATAATTCTTTTCTAAAGTTTATGGCGAAAATAATAGGAAAACTTTAATCAGAACTTTCCTGATTTCTTTTTGTCGGAAATGATTAAGTCCCAGTTTTGTAAAAATAGGACATTCCAATCAGGTAACTGTTATCCATAATTTTAGTGCTTTAAATATGTTTTAGTTAAAATATCGCTGTCTAATGTGTGAAACATTAAGGTATTAAAGCTCTATTGTCACATATTTTAACATTAATCTGGTAGATAAATTATGCCTTGTAGTAAAAATGAGATAATAAAAATGCTACGCTGCAATAATAATGTTTGTAGAAAAAATGCACTAGAGGAACATGTTATACATGCCCAATAGCTTCCAAAATAAGTTAATACCTCATTTTAGCAAGAGAATATTTCATATCCATTTATTAAATGAATTTAAATATAATATTTTTCCCTTTTTTCCTATTACCTAAATTCATACCGCAATTCTTGTGAAGATGATGGGACTTCCTAAATTCTAACAAAATTCAAACTACCTAATTGGAAATCTAAATATTGTTTAAAAATAATTAATATCTTAAAATACAAATTCAATTGTTTTTAACTTAACTTTAAAAAAAGCTCTTTAAAAAGCTTTATTTCTTCCTAAAAATTTCAAATATTTACATTTAAATCATATGAAATATTTACTACTCGAAAAAATATTAAAATATTAAGTAAATAAAGTATAAAAATTTAATTTATTTCCTATATTATTTTTTCTAAAATTTTCTAGATCCTAAAGTCTTAAAATTTGTATCCATTGAAATAATAATATCAACTATCTTCCTATGGGTTAGTTTATAATTATAAGGCATTCTTGAATGTTTTGTATTAAGAAAAAGGAGGCATACAATCTTAACGGTAACCACTTTAAATAATTAATCCGTCGGCATAGTCACCATCTACTTCAGATACCGAACGATGGTTGATTGATCCACTTTGAAGTTGTCGGTCAGCTTTTCAAAAAGGCCTGGTCGTCAAACTCTAATGGTCGTCCTCTTCTTGGCTTATTTTCTTAGCTAATCTCGCCAAATTTTAAACAAACAAACCATTCCCTGAATCTACTTTCCTTGATTGTGTTCTCACTGAAAAGTTCGTTGAGATCGCAAAATGATTGTGATGCGTTCATGCTTTTTTTAAATGGTCAACATATTATGAAAAATATGAGCATAACCATCGACGCACGTTTTTTATGATTTAAAAGTAGAATATTTTCCTTCATAAATTTATAAAATAAGGTTAATTTTTATTGAAATATAGTGAGTCAGAAAAATGCCTGCTAATTATGCAACAACCTAATATATTCTTTAATTCTCCATATGTCATTCCCTATTTCATTCTCCAATGTAGATTGTTTCTATATTGATTTGAGATGTTTTGAAATTTAAACCGAAGCAAAATCTTAGATATTTCATTAGGTTTGATGGCGTTTCCTCATTTGTTTTAAATCTCTAATTATTTATATGTATTCATTATATTTTTTCTCTGATACACAATCTTGATTTTGGAAATGTCGTCTCTTCTCATACTCTTATTTTCCTTGTCTTACCCAAAAAGATTAGAAGATAAATGGTAGTTAAATAATTAAGTATATCCTAGTCTTTCTGATGTAGATCCGCTCTATAATTAGTTCTGATAGTTTGTCGCTTTCCTTTCGTAAACAGCGTAAAAATTTAATCTTCTTCCGCTGTATATTTTAGATTTATCATCATTAGCATTATTTTAGATTTAGCATTAGCACATTAGTAAAGCCTACGAGCAATAGAGAAGCTCTGAAAAAATTGTTAAACTAATTTAAAGTCTTTCTAAGCTTTATGTGTCAAACTGTGCTCTTTCGATTGAACCAGAGTAAATTGATGGAATGGATCAGTAACTTGTTATAGAAAACTTTTTTAAAGAAAAGTTGATGAGATTGACAATTAAGTAACAACGCATTTTATCACTTTCATTTGAGAAAAATGCATTATTTAAATCTACTGTTAGTCAACAGGAAAATGCATTTATTTCTAATGTTGTCGAGTTAACTTGAATAACAAAATACATTCTCCGAGGTGACTCTCCTATATGATAACAAAATCATCATGAAGTGATTTACTCAGTCTGATAGGTAAGCTTAACATCTGACAGATTGTGCAAAGCTATTTTAAATTAATGCAGGCAATTAACTCAAAGATTTTATTCCCTAGTCCATTTAGCTATAATCTGGTTAACAGAGTAAACTTTTATTCTTCATTACGAAGCAACACTTGTCTTTAGTCTTAAATGCTGATAAATCTTTACTCATTCTGATAGGTAGTTTCAGCTTCTATCAAACTGGGTAAAACCATTAATAAATCGATGCAGATAATGTGCCTAATCCATGAATTAACGTAGCGACCAATCCGTGAGCCGTTACCATAATCTTCACCACCTTCTCTTACTTAACTACGCCATTATTGGGTATTATATGCCTAAAAGTTATTAAATTGCAATGTTTAGAAATAGCAATATTTGCGAAGTATAATATAGTAATTTTGCATTCCCTCTGAGAAATATGCCGAAACTTTGTACTTATCTTATTAATTAACGGTGAAAGAATCAAAACGCGCCAAATATAATGCCAAAACGCGCCAACCTAAGAGAACGTTTCTAAATAATAAAAAGACAATAAGCATTTATTAGAATTGTTTATACAAAAGATTACATAAAGAAAATTGCATTTTAGCCAACGCATTGACAATCCTCCTTCTCTAAGTAATAAGTATCTAAATGCTTTTGACAAAGAACGAGGTTATCTTCTTTATTATAATGATTGTTATAATTAGATATTTTTTATTTACTTAGAATTATAATAGAACGCTTCTCTCATAAAATTCTTTCATGGGCGACCAAACCTTTTGTTCTTTTTATTGATAAGAAGTTATCTGTATATATATTTTATAAAATGAGAAGTAGGAGCTTCTAAAATTGTTGTTATTCCTAATTAAAACAATTTGCTATATGAGGATATACAGGGTATCCATAATTAAACGGCCCTAGTTTAAATTTGTCTACAGGAGAAACTATTGTTCAGAAAATTATGAAATTTTGTATAGGATATTATGAAAGGGAGGAAATTTGTTTGAGTGAATAAAAAAAAGTTCAAAATTTCGCCATTAGGGACATTTTTTCAAAAAAATTGCACATTTAGCATATTTTTGATAAACTTAATTACAACAAAACATGTTCAACCTTATAGCCATTATTTTCACCTACCTTCTGGAATAGTTAGATAGTATGTTCCACTGTTGACCGTAGTCAGTTCTGGGAAACATTAGGAACATACTGTGAAATGATGCTTTTTAAACCAGGTAAAGTTTTTGGATTATCAAGACATGCCAGATGTTTTAAATGTCCCCAAAGCCAAACGTCACATAGATTTAAGTCTGGAAACCGGGGAGGCCAAAAAAAACGGAAGTCACAGGTTGAAAATACGTTCTTCCGTAAAATCATTAGATTGGAAGTCCTTTATACAACGGCTGATGAACCTTGGAGGTCCATATGGCAAGAAATTTGCAAATTCGGGACAATTTTATTCTTAATTAGAATTGCAAATCGCTGTTACTCATTTATCCGGTGATCGAGCATTTTACAGGACCTCTCGCACTCAATTCCTCAATGTTTTAATCACATTAAATTTGGCAAAAATATGATAAATGTGTAATTCAATTTTTAAGATGCAATTGGTGACGAAAACATTGAACTTTTTTTTTATTTATTCAAACAAAGGTCCATCCCTTCATTGTGCGATACACACAATTTCATAACTTTCTGAACAATAGTTTAAACTGTAGACAAATTTAAAGTATGGTTTGTTTAATTATGCACACCCAGTATTCAGAGAAGAAATAATAATTAGTTTCTTAACCTTTTATTGAAATAAAATGACACATTAATTGTACACTGTTATTAAGATGCAGTTTCTTGACGAAAGTAATAAAAATACATTCATTTTTATCCAAATGCTGTGTTTAAAAATTCACATTAACATAATTATAATTATGCCCACAAAAAACAATTTATAATCCATTTATAAAAATTGATTGAAAATAAATTACATTTTTATTTATTAAATTACTGAAAATATTTTGTTTTCAGCACTTTTATGATTACTTTCAGTTAAAATAAAAGGTACATAATTTGTTATTTATAATTTTTTCAATAAATTATGTTTTAATAAACATTATTATATATATTTAATGTGTTTTAATTTAATAATTTTACACCTGTAGTTTTCATTAAGTACTATGACTTCTCAAAGGCAGAAAAATATCAGTGACACGTCTATGTTATCGTCCATGAAATCTAGTATTGCACGGTACCTCTCTAAAATATTATTTTAATTTTTTGTTTTATTTTCCTCATTAAAAAATGTGTATTTAAACACAATATTAAGCAAAAGTGGTACATTTTTTAAAATTAAATGTCACCGTTGATTTTTTGCTTTGTTTTAAATATTATTTAAGTAATTTTAGATTGTTAATTAAAAATAATCTAAAATATCTAAAAAGGTGAAAATACAATGATATAATTCTCATTTCTATTGTTTTTTGATCAAATGTTTTTTCAATGTAGAATGGAAAATATTAACTACAGGACCTCAAATGCCATACAAGTGACACAGTGCATTTATTTATATTCTATATTCTGTTCTAAAACGACAGTCAGAACAAATCATCCTAAAATCAAGTTTTAAAATCAAACAGGTTTAATTTCTTTTTCAAATATATATATTTTTTTCCATAAATTTCAATTTAAAAGTACATTAAACATTCTTAATGTCAAACTGAGTTAAATGTATGTTTCTTATCCTTCAATTTTTAAAGATGTCTCCTATATAAACTTCTAAATCCTCTATAGCTGAAACCCACCTGCAAATTCGATAACAGTTAATATTACATGTGACATAAATGTTCACATTTTTCTGAATTATCAAAATATTTCATTGCAAAATTTTAGTTATAAACATTAATATAGTAAATATAAATATTAATAAAAATTCTCAATGGTATTTCTGAAGTAAAGATTACAGAACAAAAAACGAGTTAATATGTGATATTACCTTTCATCTGCCGAAATTGGCTTTAATAATTACCATAAGAATAATCTTTCCTTGCTAAATTATGCATGGAAAGTAATTAAGCCGCTTTATCCTTCATAATAATATATCAAGTAGTCAGAAAATCTTTAGGTAAGTCGCATTATCCCTTATAATTATGCAGCTTATAAGAATAGCTATTAATAAGAAATGCATTAGAAGAGCCGAAAACTGCTTTAGAAGAATAGATTGAAGCAAGCATGTTTTTGACATCTCTTTTAATTCCAATGTTAAAACAAATTATCTGTGCAGAAGTTGATACATTTAATAAAAAGTAACTAAAACAAAAAAATTCTTCTTGACATATGTAGGAGTTGATTTTAATTATTTTTTATATTATTTGTTTAGAATTGGGCAATCCAATCACTCTTTTGTACAATCAAATTCCACGGCATTATGACTGCATTTTTCAATCTCCTCCCTTCATTTATATATGCTTTAAAATTGTGAGTTATTACCACATTTTTGAAAAACAATTTAAAATTTTCTGAATTATTAAAAGTAAACATTTTATGATTAAATATTTGAATAAAATTTCAAATATAAATAATTAGTTTACATTTATAACCTTATAAAATAATTTTTGGATGCTGTTTTGAAAATTCTTTGTGCATTATAGAAATCTTTCAAAGAGTCTTAAGCTACGGTGTACCGTGTTTGTACAATGGTATATGTTGTACAGTTATCATATTATCTGATAACATTAGGGAAAACCGTATGATATATTCAACATCAAGCAATATTGTACAATATTACAGACAATGTTGTATAATCAGGAAATATACCGTATTAAAGGAAATTTCAAAGGGAATCAAATGCAGATATCAAAAAATAAAGCGTTAGTTTGTATAATCGATTTTTCAGACAAATGAAAAATGAATGATATTCTAAGCGTCAGAACATTTTAGTGATAAAGAAAACAGGAATTTCAAAGAGTTTTCTTTTTTTATATTTCTCACCCTCTTTTCGAGATTATTTTGGTGAATTCAAAACAATAAGTGAACGAATTTTTCAAATGCACTAATGAATCAAAAACTGTAATAATTGTTTATTTTTGAGGAATCAATTTTTTCTTTGGTGACATTAATCCATATTTGGCAGACCGATGAACTACTATTATTTTAATAATCGAAATCATTATTTGAATAAGAAATTAACTGAACATAATTTTTTAATACATAATATCCTAAAATTTTCTATTTAGCATTTTTTTTTAAAAAAAATCTGAAAATTGATATTTTATTTTGCCAATAAAGGGATCTTTGAAATTATCTCTAATCATTTAAACATACGTGCATTTTGAAACGCCTATCTAGATCTTATATCGCTTAAATATCACTCTATGGATACTGGGTAACATCTAGAATTTTGTAATAAACCTCATAAATAGATAACGGCAATACGAAACCTGAAAAAAAATATCAGTATCGAAAGTGATGATATTAATAAAAAAACATGTTTCTATAAAAGCATGTTCTATTATAGTAATGCACTATCCAGTTACGCTGGTAGAGTTATTTGAACATTATTATTTTTTTCTTGCTAAAAACTGTTCCTGAAGTAAGAATCGACCGTAAATAAGCCTTTTTGATTTAAAAATATTATAGGAATGTGTTTTAGAGCATGGTTAGAAAAAAGATATTTTAATCTAGAAAATCAAAAAATGTTTTTGTTTTTTTAAGTTATTGAAACCTTTCGAATTTCGAAGAAGTAAAAGCCCTGATATTGCACCAAATACCTCTTTTAAATTGGAATATTTATTATATGGATTACTATAAATATTTTTCAACTTGAGCAGAGTTATTTTTCTCTCCCATGAAAGCTTTTAAGTGTGTTTTTATACTTAATACACTATGCAGTGTTTAGTTTTATGGTTCAATTTAATCTTTTGAGGTGAAAAATAAATAAAACAATAACTTTTTCATTCAAATAAACTCTAAAAAGCTCTTTAGCTGATGAACATAAGAGCTGGATTTTCTTTAAGGCATTATATATTATAAAAATATTTAGTGTCTACTTCATTAGAATCCCAGATACTTGTATTTGCAAAACTGAATCACTTTTAAATCTTACTTTATAGCCCGAGTAATTTAAATATTTCTTATTCTCGAGAATAGCAATGATCAGTTTTGTACGTTACTATTTTTATTTACCCAAAAAAACTAAATAAACACCTATAAAACTGTAAAATATATTGTAAACTCGCAGGACCCGACTTAGCCTAGTTGGGGCCGGGAGTAAAAACTTCTTTAGGGCCCTCTCTGCTTCACTAATTTATTAATTAAGAAGATTCCTTAAATAAGGAAACTTAAAATAATATTTATATTCGATTTGGGAACCCCAATTATGTGGTGGCTCGTGACAAATGCCCCGTATGCCTCTGACTTAGTCAAACTCTGTAAACGCGAGTTAAGGATGGAATATATGACAGAATAAACTTAGTATTATAAAAATACAATTGACTTCAACTTTACTTACATATCGAATTAACTATACAAAGGAATTAGTGAATGTAACCATATTAATTAAAAATAAACTACTGAATAGTAATGTAAGTATCTCTAAAGACTTTATGTATCAGAATAATTATCATATTAACTATCTAGCTCTCAAACTGACGTCGTTGAGAAACGGTGGCTTAAGATCCTATCATCTCAGAAATGACCATTCAGCAGCTGCTTCACAGGAGTAGCAATGTGCCGAGGAACACCATCTTGCATGAATATTTAGCAATCCTCACATTGACGCTGCCGAAGTGCCAGAAAGACAAAAGTGCTTCATACCGCTTACCAGCAACGGTGAGGCAACGGGGGCCGCAAGTATGAGCTCCTCGAAGAAAAATGTACTGACTTTAAATGCTACCATTATTCTTCGGAACACAGTGATGTTTTCATAATGAAGAGGTGATGGTTCTAGCTGATACGGATTCTTGGTCGCCTATATCCAGCAATTTTATGAATTTACTGAACCATGTAAAAATAAGTGGGCTTCAGATCACAAAAGGGTCATCTATTTCATGGCCATTCTTTGTCCACTGTCATCCGGAAAAGAAATCGTAGTGCAAAATATCCACGTGCGTCCGAGTCAGAAAGTAGCAGATACTGCACATGAATTATCTTGTTGAGAAAATAGTGCAATATGTTTAACGCACAGTGATGATCTGCATATTCAGCATTCGTCGATGTCCCCATGCATTGGATCAATTCCAGCATCAATTTTAGTATGTTCTTACAATTATGTAGTCACATCTTCCACTGCTGCAGCCAAAACTAATTAATTTACTTTACCCCTATTCAATCTGGTCTCTCCGATTTTATCAATCGTTTTTCACAACCCATTTGTAGTTATTGGATCCGATTTCACAAATAAAAATGAAAGAAACTTCTTAGCTGTAAGCGCACAGTCATCTTTCTTTTAAAATAGCTTCAAGAGCAGAGCGTGATCCTTCGTATGCTTCATCAAGAAATAGCTCAAAAGAGCTTCATGCAAAGAGCTCTATGGATTTAAAACGCTTCTGGCAAAGAGCTGGTCTCCTTCATTTTTATAGTTGCTATATCTGAAGGGACTATATCACTTATAATTAATTCGCATATCTCCAAACAATACGAATCCTGAAAGCGTCATCTATCGGCACATTATAGAAGCATTTTTCATTGCCAAACAAAATTCTATTACCCACGATTACTCTTCCAAAATACCTAGCCATTCTTGCCAGTAATCTTAAAATTAACGACTTTCAAAATCGTAGATTTAATTATAATCATCATGTGTGTGTGTGTGTATGTGTGTGTGTGTGTATGTGTGTGTGTGTGTATGTGTGTGTGTGTGTGTGTATGTGTGTATGTGTGTGTGTGCGTGCGTGCGTGCGTGTGTGTGTGTATGTGTGTGTGATATCTATCTATCCATCTATAAATTAAAGTTAATAAAGTATATATATATATATATATATATATATATATATATA
>JAOUZG010026841.1:2230301-2263490 GCA_026289955.1 Argiope argentata
AAAAAAACGACACACAAATAAGCAATTCATCCGATTGATTTGAAATTTTGTATGTATGAGTGTTTTGATCAGATATGCAAATGATTAATGAAGTAATAGTTTGATCTCCAGTGCATTGGAACTGTGCATCCAGCAGATGTACATAAGAAGCAGTTCTTCAATGGTTGTTAAAACTTTCAGTTTGATTGCGATTCAGATGAACTTTCAACAACTTTAAAAATGCTTTGAAGCAGAGTCCGTGCTCATTACGAGCAACTGTCAGAGTTTGACAGTGGTCGAATCATTGGATTTAAAGATACCAGTTGGAAAAATCGGTGAATCGCTAGTCGTTTTTGAATCTTCGAAGCGATGCGGCGATTCGATGCAGGCAAGGATGGGTGGAAAATGGCAGAGTTCAGCGTCAGAATGGCTGCGGTCTACCTATGGCCACAAAAGATCGTGAGGAGAGAGTGATTGCCCGATTAGCTGTCACAGCTCCTTCTTCATCTTTATCAACCATCGGACGTTCAACACAAACACCAGTGTTCATCATGACCATTCATAAATGGTTTAGACAGCGAAATCTATGCTCGTGCCGACCGTTACGTTACCTGCCTCTCACACCTACACATTGTCGAGCCAGATTACAGTGGCGCATGACTCGATCATGTTGGAACGATTCCGATTGAGCGCGTATAGTCTTTAGCAATGAATCCCGCTTCCAAATGATGATCATCGAAGACGTGTTTCGACACACCCAGGCCAGAGGGCGTGAATAGTGAAAGCAGGATCCCCCTGCTTTCACTATTTCACGCCACACCGGCCCTCAAAAAAGCATTATGGTCTGGGGTGTCCTTTCCTTTAATGGCTGGACCTCTTTGGTCACCATTAGAGGTACAGTTACTGTACAGTGTTACGTCGACGACATCCCAAGACATGTTTTTCTACCGTTCCTTTTGAAGTACCATCGGCTGGTTTTTCAGCAGGACAATGCCACACCACATACGGCATGTGTCGCTATGAGCTGCCTTCAAGATTGCCAAACACTTCCTTGGCCTGTCAGATGGCCAGATCTCTCTCCTATCTGGCATATCTGGGATGTAATGGGAAGGTGATTGGAACTGTCACGGAATATTGATGACGTCGTTCGACAATTAGAGCAAATTTGGCAGGAAATACCACAGGAAATTAACCGGAAACATTATCGTTCTATGTCAAGCCTTGTGGCAGCTTGTATCCAGGCTAGAGGAGGGACCCAACAATTTATTGAACTTGTTACTGTAACTGAATTAAATTATTAATTGTTCTGAGATTTTAATCATTTACTATTCTGTGCCCTGTCTTCCTATCCACTAATTTTCGTCTCAATCAGACAACTCCTTCTTGGTACGTCAATTTTTTTGCTATATAGTGTAAAATTGATTTCATATAAAAAAATGTTTTAAGTTCATTGATTGATTGATATGATTTTGTGATCAATCAAATATATCTCAAGTAAAAAATAGGCAAAATCCATCATAACGTGAATGCTGTTTAACATAAAGAGTATTAGCAATTTCATTTCTTTAAAAAAAGATATTAATTTCAATGTTATATTTTTCATTTTATCTTTTTCCAAACAATTCTAAAACGCATAAAAAATCGTATTTCATATTCCTACAGAAGCCTTTATTATTTTATTCGCTTGAATATAGAACAGAATTTATGTTTAGAGAGTACTCTGTCAACATCGTCTGGAATTCCTCCAGATGATATTAGTTTTGTCAAAAAAATAGCATTTTCTTCTAACGTATTCCTTCTATATCAGAATTTATGCTGGCAGACAGTTGTCATACAGAAAGACGGTTGATCCATCAGTAGTATGAAGGAAGACATTTTCTGAGAGAACAAATCATTTTTATGAAATATTTCGGCTATTCTGTATTATATGATGGATGCTTTCTTGTTTTTAGAATATTTTATAGTACATAGAATGCCCGTTGCAAAAATTTCATTTAACTGAAATAAGATTTTCCGTGGAAGTAGCATTCAGCTTACTTATTTACATTCTGCTGATTGATTGCTTTGAAAACTATTCCTAAATTATTCTGTTTGTGAAAACAATAAATCTATTGTTTCATAAAATATATTTTATAAAAAAGACATTTCATTATTCAGGATCATGTTAAACCAAATAAATAATTTCTAGATATCACACATTTTATTTTGTCGGTTTTAAAGCAATTCGTAGAAAAGTAAAGAAAAATTTTAAGGCAGGAAAAAAATTAAGAATATCTTTGAAGTATCTATATTTTCTTGTCAGCAAAAGTATCCATCCAAAAAAAATTTGGTTTTCGAATACGGAATAATGTTTATAAAATGTGACTTTATTATCATGCATGAGAAGTTTATATATACTGGTAAGCTATTTTAACAAACACTGTATTAGAAATCATTATCAATTGCCTCTATCCAAAAATAAAATTCATCTCATTAAAATGGAAAAGATAGAAGTATGAATTGTTTCGCTACCTCTTTCCAATCATCCTCTTACCGATTTGGAAGAACAGAATTGTCCACTTAATGAAGCCAAAAACAATTATATATGAAACTGACATTGCTAAAAGATAGAAAAAACTAAATTATTGACTGCTTATTCGTAATACTAATGATAGATGAAGCATACATTTTATAAAAAGTATATATTTACGGGAAACCTATATACATAATGCATTAAACAGTCGTTGTTGCACGTTATAAAAGTAAATTAAAGACTTCTGATTCATAATACGAATTTCATGGAAAGCAGATATTTTATAGGAAGCAGATATAAATAAAACAGGAAATAAATTATTATGTAAGCTATAAAATTAAATTATTGACTGCTAATTCGTGATACGAATATATATATATATATATTTTATAGGGAGCATATATAAATAAAACATGAAACTAACATTGCAAAACATTATAAAACTAAATTATTGACTGGCAATTCGTGTTAAGAAGTTTATGTGAAGTATATATTTAATAAGAAGCAGATATTTTATGGGAGGCAGGTATAAATAATGAATGAAACTGGCATTTCTACAATCTATAAAACTAAATTATCGAATGCTAATATGTTATACGAATTTTATAGGAAGTATAAATTTTATAGGAAGCATATATTTTATGGCCAACAGATGTAAATAATGCGGGAAACTGACCTTGGTACAAACTATGAAACTAGCTTATTTATTGCTAATTCCAGTTAGAGTTATTAGTACGAGTTTTATGGGAAGCATATATTTTATACGAAAGCGATATTTTAAGGTCAGCATATATGAAAAATATATGTAACTGGCCTTACTACAAGTTATAAAACTAAATTATTGACTGCTAATTCGCAGTGCGAGTTTTATGGAAAGCATATTTTTTATAGGAAGCACATATTTTACAGGAAGCAGATAAAAATAATACATGAAACTGGCATTGCTAAAAGCAACTGCTAATTCGATTGAGTGATTATTTTTAATACGAATTAAATCGGAAGCATAAATTTTATAGCTTGCAGAGATTTTATTTGAATAATACATGAAACTTGCATTACTAAAATATATGCCTAAATTAAATTATTGACTTGAAATAAGATATTTATGGAAAATATATAATTTATAGTCAGCAGATATAAAATAATGCATGAAACCGGCATCGCCACAAGCTATAAAACTGAATTATTGACTGCTAATTCGTATTAGGAAGTATACGGAAAGTATATACTTTATAGGAAGCAGATATTTTATGGAAAGCAGAGATATCTTATGAGAAGCATATATAAATAATGCATGCAACTGGCGTTAAAACAAGCTATAAGACTGAATTAATGATTGCTAATTTGTAAAACGAATTTTATGGGTAGCATATATTTTGTAAGAAACATGAATTTTATGGGAAGAAGATATAAATAGTATATGAGACTGGCATTGCAGCAAGCTATACAACTAAATTTTAACTGCTTATTCGTAATTCAAATTTTATGGGAAGCAGATATTGTTCCCTATGAAAATATCCATAATTTTGAGCAAAAAAACCTTGGACCAGTTAGTATCATTACTTAGGCTAACTGGGTAAACTATGGAGAAATCTAGAATATCTTAGAAAATTAAACGAGGCAACAATTCTCTCGCCCATAAACTTCAATTAGTCTATATTATGTTTAAAAGTATAAATAATTTTAAAAAAATAAATTTTTTAAAGTTTTAATAATTTTCTGACAGTACAAATTTTAACAAACAGAATGATGGCAAGTCTTTTGAAGCACAATAATTCTAATTAGTGCATTTGATTTGATTTCTCGCTAATAATAGTTTAATTCTGAAAGATTTAATATGCGAATTTCTGAAGTCAAATTTCTGGTAATCAATATATTTACTTCGCATTATTGAGTTATATATAGCCCTAAAGCCAAAATCGGAAATATGACTTCGCAATATTGATTTCTAAGATAAACAATGAACTTCTAATGGAAGGAATTTCTAATAGAATCGCTGATAAGTTAGACTCAAAACTCTTTCTAATATAGAAAATTTTATTTATGTATAATTCTATAACTTCGAAAAACTCTTGGCTAAATTTTTTAAGAATATATATTATTAAATCAAATATAAAATGTTTATCAATTTATCATCAAAATATTTTATTTCATCAAATTAAATATTATTTTAAGCAATGGAATCAGGAATTTTTCGGAAAATTTTCCTGGTTGAAGATAAATATTAAATATTATTAAATCAAAGATAAAAATCTTCATCAATTTATCTTCAAAAAATCGTTGTTATTTTATATACATGGGTTATTTTATTAATATTTACTTCTGCATTTTTATTATTTTTAATTAATAAAACAAATATTAATGTATACATGTTTTCTAATGATATACTCCTTCAAATGCTATGCAATATGCATTCTCTTCTCATTTTAATCTGCCCAATTATCCCATAGATATTTTTCATAAAAATTTCAAATGTTTCAATAATAAATAAGAGATGAAAATATAGGTTTTCATCGATACTTATTATATTATAATTGCATTCGTATCTCACTTTTGTATTGCATTTAATAGTTAAAAACTTACCATATTTTTCTCTACTTATAAATTTACATACAGAATGTTTGTTAAAAGTATAATTAAACGTTTTAAAGTGTCTCTGCTTCAAATATACTTCCGCATTTTAAAGATAATCAAACATTATCATTCAATGCTCTAAAATGTATCATCTATAATTATTTTATCTCGAAACAAAGAATAGTGTCAAAATTTTCTATCATTCTTTGTCCGACTTTCTCCAATAGTATTGAATAACAAAAGACAGTTAGTCTTTCACTTTAATACAAACTTATGCAATTTTTATAAAGTGTTTTGAATTTCGTGATAGCTAAATTTGATTCCAGTAAGATTCAAGATATTAATATAAAAGATAATGCTTGCAAAGTGAAATCTTTGCTCCCAAACAAAGCAATGCAGCAGATATACTCTCTGTTACAATATTTTCTAAAATACTATATACTTTAATTACTATTTGCAATGAAAACAAACTTTTGTAGTTCTTCTTCTTAAGTTTTTCTTTGTCTTCTTTAAGTTCTTCTTTTTTGTAGTTCTTCGGCTTGATTACGAAAAAAGAATTGTTTAAAATATAATCAGAAGAGATATTCTGCTATTAGACCAACAAAATATATTTAATACAAAAAAATAATCAGGCAATATACTTTAATAATAGATTTATTGCTAATCTACCCAAATCAATATCGGTCATTTCCTTCTTTGTTTTGTATTACCGGACTTGTAAGCTAAAAAAATACAAGAACAAAATTTCCAAAGTATTTTATCATAAAGTATTGCTTCAGTTTATTCATTATTGTTTTTTTTTTCATAAGAATTGGAAAGTTAAAGTAAAATTAATTAATTAATTTAATAAAATATTACTCATTAAAAATTTAAAAACCAGTATTAAGTGAATAAAAAAAGATGAGATAGAAATGTTTTCATTATTTGTTGATGTTAACTTCCATTTTCGTGAATATTTGTTACAATGCTCAACATTCAGTGAAATACAATCTATTATCTTCTTTGATGGTAAATAAGCTATTGAGCTGAATCGACGTTGAGTCAGAAATCCTCTGATGGGAACTGCAGAGAGTTGTATGGCTTCGATTCAGATCCTGAGCTCTAGAATTGTTTTTTATACAAATGGAATTAAATAATACAAAAACATAAAATTATTATTAAAAATAGGTTTTTTAAGAAAATTAATTGAAAATTAGATGATGAAATGAAGAAATTTTAAATATTGCGTATATTTTACATTCACAACATATAAAGAAAGTTTCAAATTGAATTGGAAATGATGCTTGGTATTTACAGTTTCAATAATTGCTTGAAATAATAATTAAATGTATAAAACAAAGAAAACTGAGACTCGTGTTTATTCAATACCATTGTTAAAATCGGAATATGATTGTTCTATTTTTCTCAGCCATTAAGCAATCAAAATTATCATTCGATTGCAAGTTAACGAAATACAGATCCTTCGACAGTAAGTAATACAACAGAGTCCTTTCTTCTTTACAATTTCATTATAATCAATTAAGTAAAGCTTTAGAGAACAAACAAATCTTGTGCTATTTTGCGATTTTCATATTTCTGAAAACAAATGATGTGCAACGCTAATTACTACAATAAAAGACTCTACATGTACCAAGTTTGTATTTAAGTTGTATTCCCGCTATTATATCTCTAAACCTTGTAGGTCAATATTGTGCATATATTTCATTAATTTTTAACAAAAAAATTTAGTACCGATTTTCTAATTGTCTTTATTATTAAAATAAAAAAAAGCAAAGGAAAATTTAGGGAATTTTTTGAGCCAAGTTATTTTGAGTTATTAATTAATTCATCAAAACTATTAATCGAATATCCATTGAACCAGATTTTGGACATAAAAAGATTATTGATCTCTATAAAATAATTTTAAAAAAATAATTATTTGTAAAATAATAATAATTCTGTAAAAGTGAACACCAAATCTATATTATATAAAAACATAATTAAATGCTCGATATTTCTTGTTAACTCTTTTAAATTAAATTGGCAGTATTACAAAGATTGATAAAGAATCTAAAAAATTAAAGTACTTTTCTAATTATTGATAATGCTTTTATAATTAGTCTATTTCCGGATTCTTTTCTTAAATATTTATTTGTACAAATACACCCCTAAAGAAAAGCCTATAGATTCAATTGGAATAATGTCATGTCTATATTTGCAATGAGCATGATTAGGGTTTCTCGATATATGAAATCCAAATTGCAACACTGAGAAAATAAAACAAAATATTAAATTTTGAACAAACCAAATCGATTCTCAACATGTTGTGACTAATGGCCCTTGCCGTGGACAAGCCCCGCTGATACATCAGCAGATTTTTAAGCCGGAGATATAGTTCTCTTGTTTTACAAGTAGCGCCATCTAGGGCTAAGAGTACGATTCAGCTAAACACACGTCACGACCCTTTTTAGGGGGCAGACTACATTCATGCTAATTCATTCATACATCTCAGATCGTACTTTAGATCTGGAAAAGAGAACGATCACCTCTGACCTAGTACCCCCAGTGATATTACTTTCGATATGGAGGACTTGGCGGCCACGAACAGATTTAACGAGCGCCAGTCGCCACACAATCGGGGAATATTTTGGCCGGTGAGCTTCAAACCCGTAACCTAAGGAGTACGAGTCCAACGTTGTACCAACCAGCCCATCTCGGCCCGTAATTCTCAACTTAAGAAGATCAAAGGGAAATTCGTACTAGAAATTATAAATGTCTTATGTATGTATCTATTCTATCCCAGCTGTGTCTAAATAGTTAGTTTCTAAGGTCTCGGATTACTTCTGTTAAAATTATTAGAGTGATTCGATTAAATATGTAACAGATACCACCAATTAAATGCTTGGGAGGCAAATTAAAACTATCGAGGTTCCATTTAAAAATCCGAGATAAGACCTGAAGTAGTATTTGTGTTTCTTTAACTCGAGCCATAAATACTAATGAAACGAATCCACAAAATTACAAAAAAAAACATAATATATAGAGAAAAATAAATAATAATTATAAAATAAATGAAAAGAATTACATGCTTTTTTCAATCCCTACTATTAGTTCATATTTTCCGTTTTTATATTTATATGTCTTGTTCAAATTTTAAATAATTAATAAATTGCTTTTTATTCATTCGCTCGCTTTCAAATACAATTCTTTAAACTTGTAGTGGATGACACTTCATGTTCATACAGTTTTTTTTTCAAATTTTAATTCGTTGATTAAATGTAAATAATTTTAAATACGTTAACTATAATTTCAGCAGTTTGTAATGAAAATTGAAATCAATAAGCAGTGGTTCAATCGGTAAAATGCAAGGATTTCAGTTTTTTTCAAGCAAAGATGAAGAATGCAAGTTCACTTCTTGCGAAAACAATAATTTTTTGATAAATTATTTATACTAGTTTTAATTTTTAATAAAAAAAGTATCTAAAATAAAAATTTGCTTTGTTGACCTAAGAAGGAATCAATATTTTTTTTTATATTACTTGTTTTTTAAGATGCTGATGTGAAAGTTTATAACGGTGGAATAAATTGATAATTTATATTAAGGCGAATGAAGAATTATGAAACTAAATTACATCGACATATATCTAATCGTTTTTCCTAAATCGCAAAGAAATTAACCCTCTTAATAAGCAGTGAACTTTATTTTTTAAGGCACAAAAACAATCTAATATATTTGTGAATTTTGAAATGAATAACAATATGAATTACCATAACTTTAATCACTCATATTGAGATCATCCATTCGTTTTATTTCTTTATATTTTTAAATAACAGTTGAACTAACTATGATTATCAATAAATAATATATATTCACACTATTTCATTAAAGCTTTAAATTTCGGTGGCACTTAAATGTTGAAAGAACAGCAGTTAATTAGTGAAACCATTAATTCGCTAACGGAATGTTTCACTTTAGAAATTCTTTTGACTGTACTTAATAATTAGAAACCGGTTGTGAAAATTATTTCTCACTGTCACCTCTTTTCTTACTTACGTTTGTTTAGATGAGATGATATTTAAAATGTTGGGAGTGCTTCTGTTTCGAATATGCTTTGTAAAGAGGGAAGCAATTAAACATTCTCTACTGTGATTTCTAAAGACAAAGTGCTAGAATAGATGATATTCCACATGCAAGGAAATAACTACAATTTAAGAATGCTTGTAACATTTGTGTTCAGGCTTGCTTTCTTAATGAGATAAACTAAGAAAGCGAAAGCAAGTCTTTGAATTTACTGAATAAACAAACGCTGCAATTAATATTTAAAGTTATGACTCTGTATTTAACAATATGCTTTATGAATCTTAGTTCATGTGCTCTCGCGTAAACTTTAATATCACGCCGAGTGTTCTTAAATGACTCTTAAAATTTCAAAAAGATATATTATTGTTGACTCTTATACGATCATAAAATATTTAGAATCTAAAACTAAAGCAGTCTGAATTGACCAGTCATAGCGACATGATTTTAAACACAATAACATACTGCTAAAATTACCTATACCATCCTCGAGGAAATTGTAGTAGCATTTCTGACTTGTCTCATATTCTCTTCCCCTTGATATACAGTATTGATTTATCACCTTCAAATTATTATCTGATCCGATCTTTACAGTATCGCTAAAAAGGAAAATTTCTAATTTTTTGATGAATTTAAAACAGTATGTTCCGCAATTCGCTAAAAATAAACCAGGTACTTTCATTGAAAAAGTAATAGTCTTAAAGGAATATACAGGTTATATAAATGGTATGTATAAGGGATTTGAATAAATGTCTTTGTTTTTTTTAAAGAAAGTATTTCAAAAAACTCCATATAATTGAATGATGCATGTGTATGGCAAAGCATGATTATAACAATTCCTAAATTTGTATAATTCTTATTTTTAGCGAGTTATATATTCAAAGTCCGATTTAATTAATTTCTTTTACACTTCATTCTCTTGAAATGCATGATGCAATAGCAATGATAGTTATTTTGAAATTGAAGACAACAATGTTTCATAAAATGTTTTGTAATATGAATTGATTAATTTGAAATGATCAAAAAACAATCTTAACTTTAAAATTGTGATGAAAAAAGTATTCTTTGAAGTGGAATAAATATATTGGATCTATAGAAATTGAATTTCTATAGATCCAATATAACATATTTCTAATACTATCTATATATATCTAAAATACTATATATTTCTATAGTACTATACATTAACTTTTCCAATTGCCAATAATTAGGAACAAATACAAGACTTTTTTGTTGATGATTGAGAATTCAATATAGAGCTTAAAGTAGAGGATAAAATTCATGCTGCCTGACATTTCAATTTTTTTAATTTGTAATATTTGGTAATTCAGTTCCGAAAACATAGACCTTTAAATAAATTTTAGGAGTTGTTGAAACATAATACACACAGCTCATTTCATATATATAAATATCCAACTAATCTGGAGAAAATGTATTTTTATTGTGCTGTCTAAACTTCTAAAATACTATAATATTTTTTTCAATTGCCAAAAAATAGGAAAAAATGCAACATTTTTTGTTAATGAATGGGACTTCATTTTAGAGTTTAAAGTGGAGGCCCAAGTTCATCCTGCATCACAATTTCAATTATTTTAATCAAAACCAATTTCCTATTCAGTTCCTTGTTGTGAAAACATGGACCTATAACTAAATCTTAGGGGTTGTTGCAACATAATACACACAGCGCATTTCATATATAATAATATCCAATTAATCTGTGCCTTTTTGGTTTATAGTATGAATCCAAAAAAACGTCTTTGTTTTTTGAAGAGAACAGAAAAAATGAAACAGTTGTTGCTACTTATGGCACTTTACAAGACCGCTTACAGACCGATTAGCAATTTAAGCCGAATGAGAGTCTCTTGTTTTTCAGTAGCGCCAACTAGGGCCAAGAGTAAGACTTAGCTGTCCTTACACGTCACAAACCCTTTGTACAGGGCGGACTTCCTTCATGTATTTATTTCATTCATCCACATATCGTAATTTAGATCTCGGATAGGGAGCGATCATCTCTGAATCAGTACTCCCAGCGGTATTACTCTCGACACACGCCAGCTACCACACACACGAAGAGTCTTCGGCTGGCGAGTTCGAACTCGCAGTCCAAGGAATGCAAATCCAAACCCCTACCAACCAGGCTCCCCTGGCCCCCCCAAAAAGTAAAAGTATTAATTAAAAAGTAATTGGATAGCTATTGCCTACAGTCATCAATCAACTATTCATTGCAAAAAGATTGTTTATAGAACAATTTATAAAATTTTCACTTCAAAAGAGTCTCAATTTCAATGTGCATAAAAATTTTTATCTCCTGAATTTAATTCCTGATCTTATAATTGCAACAATGTTATTTTAACAACAATCAGCTATTTTGAGACAAATAGAAAATAAAATCAATTAAATAAATAATATTGAAAGAAACTCTCTTCATTCTAAAACTAAATAATAGCATTGATCCAGAAAAATACCCTTTCAGTATCTTTTCGAATAGAGAAAGAGCTTAGAAATCAAGTTCTTAATAAAATCATTCCTTAACTTCCATTATATTAGAGAACGAACCATCTTTTCTTTACTTAAATTTTTCTGCTATTTACTAGCTTTTAGCAATTAAAATTTTCCGCAATGAACATGAAGTAACCCTTCAATTCCAACCACAAAGTCGTTTGTTAAAATTCCGACAGCCTAACTTCTTTATTTTGCTCACATAATAGCTCTTATTTGCATTACCATTCTGGAGAAATGAAGCGAAAAAAGTTAGAAACTTAATTCTTATTTATATCTTAAAAATCAGAATATCGTCACGTGCATTGAGGTTTGTCATTCGAAATTGAAACAGTTAATGTTTAATTGTTTTTCTGTTTACAAAGCACATTCGAAACGACAACAATATCCACAGTTACGATGGTATCTTACCGAAACGCACATTTACAAGAAAAGAGATAATTAGAAAGTTTTCTCATAGCAACCTACTAATTATGCAGAGATTTATAAAGACAAAGTCCTGAAACTCGTGCCATTAGTGGAATTAGTGGCGCTTCAATTATCTTGAAAGAACTTATTTTGTCATTTCCCCTTTGTCGTTATTTCTGCCATTAAAGTTTTACAGAAAATTCTTGTGTAATGGTTAATTAGAAGAAATGAGATTGAGTTACAGTGATATTTTTCATCGTCTTATTAAAATATATAGGAAGAATTTTGGGAACTCCAAAAATACACTTAATAGGTAAAATAAACCATGTTATCAATAGGAACTTGCTGATTTTTGATTTATCGAAAAAAATAGATGTTATTAAAAAAGTGATTCTTCGATTTTTGTCAAATTTTATTTTTTAATTTCTGAAAAAAAGGATTTATTGGTATAATTTCCATAAATCAAAACACTCGTAACTAATTTTCCTTTTTGATACTCAAACTGATATAATTTGGAATTTATATAACACTTGAATTTGTATAAATTTCGGCATTTGAAAGCTAAAATAAGGGTTCAGTATTTATTTTGTTACGCATCTTACTGTTTTTCCTTTGCACATGATGTTTTAAAAATATTTTTATAAATTCTAATACATTTTAACATAAAAAAAGATCTTGCATTAAGCAATTTTCTTATAAATTGATCTCATCTAACAAAACTGAGGGAATCCAACTCTCCATCCCGACTTCTTCACGGATCCTGGTAGAAAGCACCTCATTCTGACGATCACCGCAGTTCAGGGCACTTCAACTGCAAGGCCTCACGCCGCCAAGAAGGAGATAGCCGCTGGAAAAGCGACGGGTGCTCCATTAAACCTTTAATTTCCTTCAAAACTGAGGGAATATACATTTTTTTAATGTAAATACTGAAAAAGAATTGTTTATATTCGGATATATTATCAATCCAAAAAGATTTTGTATGCTTATCTATTTTAAACAATAAAATATCTTTTAGGAATAAAGGTAAAGCAGTTTTATAACGATTTTTAATTTTATAAGTTATGCCTATAAATCATACAAATAACAGCTTAAAAATCATATAATTACTAAGTTACTAATAACAATATTTTGATATCATTCCGAATGTTTAAGGGCTTATTATATAATTATATATTATATATAATATTATTATATAATTATTGAATGCTGAATCAGCTTTTTTTTACTTTTTGGTTATATTAAATTTTTATTGTGTCTTTAAATGATATTTTTTATATAGTTAAATTATAATATATTAAAAGAGTATTTTAATATAAAAATAATACGTTTATTGTTTCATTTCTTTTATATTCATAATTTCACTCCATGAAAGCGTCATTGAATTTTGACTATTTTAGATTTTTGCAACAAATTGTAGTTTTTAAGTTCATGCTTAATTTGCAGAAATGTAATTTTGCAAGTGCTTCAGCACTAGGAAGTGAATGGATAGATATTTCTTAAAATAATACTGGCAGAATGTGCAAGAACAATTTTTATAGCCCTATTAATAATTAACTTCAAACGAATATTGCTTACTTATAGTTTGATATAATAAAAATTTTGTTAGATCTGAGATTTTTTTATCAAATTGTTTGATTAAAGAAATTAGATAAGTAGCAACATTTTTCATCCATAACATTATTTTCGCTCACCAAATTAAAAAAAAATTGTAATATGCTACCGGATGTTTTATTATGCTTTTTTGTAATCAAAAATTTGTTTCTTTATTTTAATTTTTAAAGTATTATAATTAAAATTTCTTTCTCCTTTTCCTAGTTATTTTGGCTGAGAAAAAAAATTAAAAGTAACTTTGAATCTACCTTCTGTTATTCAGAGAAAAATTTAGACGTAATTTTTTAAAGATATTTTTTACCTTTTTTGCTGCTATTATTCGGTTTTTATTAGGGTTTTGCTGTCAAATTTGATTACTCTGGCACATCAATTGACAAAAAAAGATTTAATAGTTATGTTAATGCTTTCGCTTATCATTAAAATTCTTTACTTTGAAGTATTATGGCTAGAAAAAGATAAACCGATCTTATTATTAAAATTATAATTTTAAAAGTTTCAAGTAACACAGATGAATATTTAAAATTCTCTGAATGCCTTATGAATAGTTTCAGAATCAAGACAGTCCTTATTTTTTGCAAACAAACTATTTCCCAAAGGCATTTCGTTACGTGTTAGTAGTGGCAAGGTTACCGAAAACTCTATTTAGAAACTTCTGATATCGCTGGAGGCCACAGAAATAAATTTCAAGGAGTCTATGTCAGGAATCAAAAATGAGTATTTGCAATATAAATTAACATAAATTAATTATAAACGAACAAAGAACATGCAATTAACGGTATATAAACGACGGTTTTCTTTATCACCGATTTCTAACGACTTATCGCATCCAAGGAATCATCTGCACAGCCCTTGGGTAATACATATAATTACGCTATGCAACTAAGTATACTAAATATTACTAGATATTTATGTGTTAATAACAAAACCAACTCATCAATATCAATCGGTTTTTCCTAATGATGGGGAACGCTGTCGGATACATATTTCAATAAATGATTTCATATTAATTCAGAATCCCTATCAGTAAAAATGAAAAGACAAAAAATAAAATAAAAACTCTGCTTTAGGATACGTCTTTTTATTAAAGATTCGCTGCTTATTTAAAATATATATGTCGGTATTCAAATAGAATATCAAAAATGAACATGTTTTTTCTGTGCGTGCGTGGGTGTGCTAGTGCTTGTGTGTTTTGGCGGGTGTGTGTGTGCGTGAGGGAGGTTTTGTGTGTTCGGTGTCCTTTATTTACTTCCTTTAATAAAAATATCCTAATGGAAATGTTATTCAATTCCTACCATTAGCTCACACTCTCCCTATATATACATATCTCGTGCAAATTTTCAATCTTTAATAAAATACTTTGTATTCCTCCAATAGAGTTCAAGTAAATGTATTTAAACTTGTATTGGAGGACACTTGATGTCAATCCAGTTTTTTCAATTATTAATTCATTAGTTTTTTATTAATTAATTAAACACTAATTTTCTCGCCTTTATAGTAGTTTTTTATGGCCATTGCAATTGTTTGTTCGGGATAACCTGCTTGGTAGGGGGCGTTGGATTCGCATCCCTTGTGCTGCGAGCTCGATCCTGGTCGCAAAGTTCTTCTTATCGAGAGTTGTACCACTGGGGGTATTGAGTTTAAGGTGATTGTTATTCGGGTGCTCAGGGGTCCATACTCTCAGAAGCTAATGCACCTCCCCTTCCGTTATTAAGCGGAACACGAGGACATAAATTGTAGTTTTTTAATAAAGGGTAAATAGAATGAATTTTTTCCTAATATTCAAGGTAGGAATTGATTTTTAAAAATTGTTTTTTTATATATTACTTGTTTTAAAATCATATTCAAACGTTATATTTTGGTTTAAGTAGAATGTTCAATTTCTTTACTTCACATAAAAAACCATTGAATAATATTGATGTTATTTAAAATACCCAAAATCGTATTTCAGTTTATTTTTTAAAAAAATATTGATTTTTTAAAAGTGTTTCAAAGAACTATGCCACTTCTCTTTCCTTTTAACTTTTCCTTCCTCTGGGTTTCATTTCACACAGGGTTAATTTTCCTTATAAAATTATAGAATCAATTTTTTGTAACTTAGTCTGATTCTCAATTATACACATATTAAAACGTACTCAAACCAATGAAAAAGTGAGCAAGAAGCAACGAAAATTTCTTTTCTGAAAGTGAGTAAATTACAAGAAATAAATACAGGTGAAGAATTTCGCTGAATTATCCACCCAATGAAAAGTTTGGAATAAAGATTACTTTTATTAAATTATGAAAACGAAAGTAGGGGGCCGGTGAAGCAAAATTCCAATACGAGATAGTTAAAAAGAAGATATTTTATATTCTTTATTCAATAACTCAGGAATAGTAACCAGCTTTTGGAGATATCTAGACAGTGATGAAACTTTTATGAAATTTCCCTTCATATGAGATCCAGAAATAGATTTCATAGATCTCAAATGAGATTTCATATGCGATCTAATTTAGAGAAATTTTTAAAAAACTATGAAATTATAAAGTTTCTATCTTTCAAACACGATTTTCTTCCGATGTTATAAACAATCAATAGATTTTAATGAGATTTTTCTTAATTCATCAACGTATCGCATATAAAACAAATGTAATACTTGTGAGAAATACAATTTATTTCACATTAAAAAAACCTGAAAATGAGACCTTTTTTTTATCTTACAAGAAATATCTCTTAAAAAAGAATGTTTATTAAATGTCAAAAGAATAACCATAAGAAACGTTTGATAAAAAAGCACAAACGTAATAAATAAAATAGAATTAAATTAAATAGAGTAAATAAAAAATTGATTAAAATTAAACAGTATAAATAAAAAATAGAGTAAAATTAAACAAAAAAAAAACAAAAAAATAGAATAAAATTAAATGGAATAAATAAAAAAAACGAATAAAACTGAAATATTGTAATGGCTTTTAGCAAAAACATGTATGGATTCAGAATTTTAATGTTTCAAAATCTATGTCATAAATATTAGAAAATTTTTTAATTAGCCATACTTAAGTGCCTGGTCATTGCATTTGAGTACAAACCATTTTTCGCTAAAAGGACACTTTCATCAGGATAACTGTGTCACCTAGGCATTAATTTTTAAATGCTGAATTATTTCTCCAAAAAATTGATTTATTTAATTCCTTTTATTATTATTTACATCAGTAACTTAGCAGTATCTGTGAAAGGCAAAATTATTTCCTTTCAACCATTTTGCTGAATTAAATAAGGGATTGAATTTAATAATCTGGCTTGAAAACGCCATGTAATATCTGAGTTTTACATCAAGTTTACATGTTTTGATGAGTTCCTTAACCTAAACTGTGACCTTTAAAGGTAACGGTTTAATGTCTTTCTCGGAAGATTTTCTGTGCCTTTCATTTGCATATAAATCATTTTCCGAAAGAGGAACAGTTTTATTAGGATGCGCTTATAATGGCCTCTCTGTATTAAATGTGGAAAAATGCTGAATCATTTGTTGTAAGACTTGAAATTGATTTATATTTGCTTTGAATCAGAGTATTCTGAACTTTTTATACTTTAACTAAAATTTTAAAATCATATTTCTTCAACTTAAAAAAAATCGAATTTTTCATTCAAAAATCAACACTTTAGTCATTTTTTCCCGTCAAAATAATTTTAAAAAAATTATAAATATTTAAAACAAATAAAGTTTTTAAGGAACACTTATCAAAATGGTATTTAAAATCAGATTCTTGATAATTATTTTCATAGCACTTGATAATTATTTTCATATCAAGTGCTAAATTTTATAAATAATATTTCATCATACCTTCACAAATGAGATTTAACATCTAATAATGAAAAATATGAATGAGATTACTTTAGCGAAAAGAATCAATTTAAAAACCTGTTACATTTTATCATGTTCTTTAATAGCGATATTATTTTATTTCTTTCCACAAATTAATTTCAAGGATGAATTGCAAACTGAATAGCCTTTTTAATATTAATTTTATTTCTAATTTAACATTAACTTTTGAAATGATATGTTACAAGAAAAATCTTCATATGCTATGAAGGTTGAAGTTACAAAGAAACTAAATATGCATTTATATAGTCTTGGAAAATAATCTCTGAAAAAATAAAGAAAGCAAATATATTTAATAAATAAAATAATAACTTATGTGTCTTCAATGTTTCAAACAAAAATTAATACTTGAGATTTTAACAAGTAGAGTCAATAAAAAAAATCTATGAGACTCATAATTTAATCCCTTTACTAAATATATTTCTAAAAAAAAAGTTGAAACTTTTTGTTGTTCTTGAATATAAGTATAACTAATCAAAATGAAGTTATTTATATGTTGTAAATAATATGAAATATTTTGTGAAAATATCGGCCAGAATGAAAAAAGGAATGTTATTTTTCTTTTTATTAAATACATTTAGTTGTTTTTCTAGTGTTCAAATATATTTAGTAAAAAATAGTTTTTAAAACCTTACTTCATAAGTTTTGTGATAAATAGAAAATTTTTATTTCCATTATTACTATTTTTTATCCTGAATTATTATGTCTTTAATTTATAAAGATTTTTTTTGTTTTTAATTTGTAATTAATTATAACAAAATTTTGAAATCAGTTTTTCTTAAATTTCTTATTAAGTGACGTCTCGTATAAATGATAAAAAAATTAATTAAAATTATTAAGTACTAGATAAAAAAAATTCTACAATAGACAGTAAATATCATTAATATATTTTTGAATTGAAAAGTTACTTTATTCCAACAGTTTAAAATTAGTTGATAATAAAATTCTAAACTTAAAAGGAGATAATAAAACATTATCATGAATAATTTATTGGGATACAAAATTTCAATATTCAAGCATTTCAAAAATTGAGGGATATTTCAGTTATAAAATTTAATTTTTAAAATAATAGGAATTAAGTTAAAATAAAAAGGCCTTAAAATGTTTGGATTTAAATTGTAAGGACTTTAACTAGCAAAAATATATGAAATTTTGATTAATTTTTTTTTCCGAATATAAAATGTAAATACAATTCTTTCATGCGTAGATAAGGCATTTAATATCACTTTCATATTCCTATAAAGGCAAGAAAACTGACAAAAAGTGAAATACTTATAAACTTTAGATTTTATATAATTATACTTTCCAATTCCTTAGATATCATAGAATAAACAAAAAAATATTATGCATTTCAATACAAATTATTTCTTAAATAACTTATTTTTTCAAAATATGCCAAAGTACTAGCCTTTATATATTTATTTGCTAACTGTATTGGACTACGCAATTTATTTTTCAATTACTCCATCTTTATAACTTTAGTTTTCAAGTTCGACACTTTTATCTAAATTAAAGAAATTAAAAGTCAATTTCGGAAACTTTAAATTTCAAGGAATTATTTTCTATTCATTCACACAAGTATAGGTAATAGATTAAACCATATAATTATTTCAAAATTTATTTTCAAATTCGATGCCGAAATGAATTATAGTTGGGTATCTTTGCACTGAAAACAATTCAGAGAATGTGTAGTATGATACGTAAAAAAAGTTCCGTTTTAGTTACATTCAAGTCCCGTTTTCTAAAGAAACCCTAAGACTTTTTACAAATGTTACTCATGATTACGACCGTGGTCAGATGACGAGAAACTTCCAAACTGTACCAGAGCAGGACGTTAGAACCGACGGATTTAGAAAACAGTAGACCCGCTTACAAGAGGATTCTTAAGATAAACACAGTTTTGAACCTGGGACCCCTCGGATGCTAGTCCAAAACCTAGACCACTAGACTACACCACTAGACCACCAAATAGTATCCTAAAAGTATCGCACAAAAAAGTATACTATTAATTCCTTTTTTGGAAACTGGGAAATATGATCTACCCTTCAGTAATTCTATGATCTACCCTTCATGGATTATTGCAGAATGTCTTTTTTCTACACATTATGAAATTTTATCTTGATTGGTTGCTTACTTTTTTACAATAGCATTGTATTTTGCTATTATAGTATTAGAAAAACCACTTTATTTTAAATATATTTGAATCTATTAACATATATCACTAAGATGCTATTTTAAAATAACTGAGGTCTCAGTGTTGGTTAACATTAATTTTAAACTCAAAATTCTATCAGTATTAAATTATTTTTCCTCATAGTGACGATTACTAAATGTTTTCATTATACATGCAAATCTCTGTACTTACTTGACCTTCGGTTCCTTCAAAAATTTCAATTAGTAATTATCTACGCAATAATCTTTCTAACCACTATGCTAGTTAAATTATATCTAGAAGCTAATAATGTCGCCAGTGATAATTATAGTGATATAATCTGAGGAACTCCTGATCCAGGTGTTAATTACAGAGTAACTATTTAATCGTATTTCAGGAAATAGAAGGAGAAAACTGATTTATATGCAAATAGTGCTGGAGTTTTCTTGGAAGACCGTGGCAAAAGATTAAATGAATTAAAATGGTTTTGTATTAAATAATTAGTGACGGTTAGTGTCTTTTATATAATTAAAGTAGAAACTATTAATTTATTAACAGTTTTGAAGATAAATAAATGTTTTTTTTTCTTAGAATAAAAAATATGTTTGTGAGAAATCTCAATAAGTGCTTAATAAATAAATATTTAAACGCTTTTAATAGTGAATTCATTCCTTTTAGAGAAGATAAAATACCTTATTTTAGTTTTATCTAATATTTAAAGATAAATAAAATTGATTAAAATTTTGGTACAGATAGAAACAACTCTTACAATTCATTGATATGTTTGGCTCCATTTAATGGTGATAATGATGCTGTGTTTTTTTCTTAGAATAAAAAATATGTTTGTAAGAAATATCAATAAGTGCTTAATAAATAAATACCCACACCCTTTTAATAATGAATTCATTCCTTTTAGCAAAGATAAAATACCTTAAGTTAACTTTATCTAAGAATTAAAGATAAATAAAATTGATTAAAATTTTGCTACAGATAGAAACAATTTTTATAATTCATTGATATGGTTGGCTCTGTTTAATAATGATAATGATGTTGTGTCCTCGTTACACTCTTTACAGTGATTACTAAAGGTAAAGACCTCTGAGTACCCGAGGGAGAAGCCTGACTTCTGGCTCATATGAAGATGACACATACTTGCTTGTACAGCCCCTTTTACAGGGAAGGGGGGTGGGACTCTCACACACCTCACAGATGGAACAGAGGGTGAAGAACAACCATGCCCAAAATAAGACTTGCACTCTGGAAGCCCAGATTATGGGGAAGACGCGCTATCCGTAGACCAAAACGTTGGCTCTCTTTGATGTATTGGCGAATTAACTCTCCATGCAGCTTTTTGATTACATATTTTTATTGATGTTTAGAAACTGTTCCA
This sequence comes from Argiope argentata, assembly GCA_026289955.1. NCBI lineage: Eukaryota > Metazoa > Arthropoda > Arachnida > Araneae > Araneidae > Argiope > Argiope argentata. The sequence continues at coordinate 2,251,341 of JAOUZG010026841.1, forward strand.
AATAGCAACAATGATTGATTGGATATCCTTTTAGAAATGCGTTTTAATAAAAAATTTCAGAAAACACCTATACATGGCAAGAGTGGAACTACAGTTAGATTTAACCTAGAAACTTAGAAAAGTTTCATGGTGGTTGTTGAATAATAATTCTACCATTAAAAATATTATCAAAATATATTATTTTCGTTGTAAAAAGGGATTTTTTATTGCAGAATTGTTATAACGTGAATAATATCCCTGGGATGGTGTTTAATTCGCAATGTAGACAATTGACATATTCCAATTGTTTTGTAAAATCTCCAACAGAAAAAAATACTTTTTCTTATTTATATGCTGCTATTCAAAGCAAATGCATTCTTCTCACAAATTGGGAAGTTATATATTCTAGGGTAAAATGTATTCATATTAACATTATCAGGTCATACATAATTTATTTTATGTGGTGAAATTGATATATAAAAATTGCAAAAAATTCAATAAACAACTTAGAGCGTTGGAAACAATTCCACACTTCTTTTTGTCTCTCCAACACAGTTACTTCCAGATAATGCCGGCTGGATATATCAAAAGAAAAACTACCTTTATTTATATTCCTAAAAGGACATCTACTACTTCCTTCATTTATATTTTCAAAATGTTCTGTCAACATCATCTAGAAGTCTTCTCTAAAATATCAGTTTTGTCAGCAAAAGATAGCATTACGTTCCTTTCTAGGGCCGAATTTATGCTGACTCAATGTTACCATAAAGAAAATATGTGTTATTCTCAACCAAGTGATTGTCAACTTCACAGATAGAACAAAGCTTTTCCAAGGAATGTTTTTCAGAAACCATTCGACATTTCCTAAGTCATGTTTACCATATTTTTTGACATTTTACATTCTAAGGAAAGAAAACTACATTTGAGATTTAAAACCACAGAGCGTAAAGTATGTTTTTCTAAGAATTACCTTTTTCATTGTTTATTTATAAAATTATTGAAGTAATTTGTATAGACAATTAAATATTGAAATATAAGAGACTATTATATTTCTATATACCCTACATTCATAAAAATGCCAAAAATTTAAAAAAAAGTTTAATCTAAATGAGAAACAATTCTGTAAAAATTTTAAAACTATTTTTACCTTGACTAATTGCCAGCTTTATGGCACAGAGGAAACACGTCTTCCTCAAGTCCCTTCAAGTCCCGGATCGGGCATGAATGTTCTTCTGTGCGCTATCTGTGAGATGTGTGATTGTGCACCCCCCCCCCTTGTAAAGTTGTGCAAGCTTGAATCAAGAGATGCTTATCTTAAAATCTTCTGATGTATCAGTGGAATTGTCTAGGCAAGTGCCAAATGTAACAGCAACAACAACCTTGACTAATTTTTTAATAAATAAATTATGAAAGCTCTGATTGGTTATCGCAGAATGAAGTCATTTTAAGTTCATTTTTTTAATTCTTAGAATTTTCTTTAAATATGATTCTTATGGCAGAATTATGGTTCACTAGAACAATTAGTGTCACCAGAAATGAGTAACTATGAGCATTTTTTTAGCTAGTTAAAGGGAAAAAATATTTTGTAAATTTTGATTAAAATTAAGTAATATTTATAAAAAAAGGTTTTTACTTTTTTATCTCATATATTTTATATAGTAATAAAGTTTTAAAAATTAGCTTTCATTTTTCTTCTGGTAGCGATGCTTTTTTAAAATTATTATTAATCACCTAAAATACCAAACGGGGCAAGTTGGGAAATAAATAAATAAAAATTCCCGATTTATCTTAATATTTGATTGATGATATATTATTGATGTTTTGATATATGTTTTGATACAATTTTTCCTGTCTAAAATATTAATATGCCTCCACAAACATCAGAAATTTCTCTGAAAATTCACATCGGGAAATATCAAATGAATTCATCTTTATTTAAAAAATACGTCCTTCCTATTACCTGCTTTCTACTTGAAAAGCAAATAATGAAAAAAGAAAATGTTTATTGTTGATAAGAAATGTAATAAGGAAAATTTAAAGATTTACGAAAGTAAATCTAAATTCAAAAGAAAAGAGAAAAAGGCAAATAAAGGAATTCTATATTAACACGTAGCTTCTGAAATAGAATAATGGTTTTATACTAATTTACAGAGACATATGTAATAAATTACTTTTGAAGCAAAAAAAATCGCAAATCGAATTCTTGTTTTGCTCTAACTTAAAATCTCAAGAACAACAGTTCCAAAAAATCACGAGTTGAGTTTTTACAGCTATATTAAGAGAATCGAGCTGTTTTAAAGTGTAATGTGAGTATCTCGTATATAAGCAAAACCCTTTTAACCTCACAACTGAATTAAATTTTTTACATATACAGAAGATCTTGTGATACATTTAATAAAAGTATGCCATTTCTTGATTTAAAAACAATGTAGATATTTTGTGAGGCATAATGCGCACTTTTAAGCATCGTTTTGCTAATACCACCTGAGCCTAATCAGTCTTGTGTCATTTGAAAAAGAAGAATGTTTTTTTTAAAGTTTTCAAAGACACATAAACAAAGTCTCAAGATATATTGCATAATAGTATGTTATTTCTTGCGTTAAAGCAACTTTAGGTTTTTTGGGGCATAATATAAAATTTTTTATGCCATTCTTACGATAAGGACCGAGACTGGTCTGGTATTTACTCTTTATACATCTGCGCCGCATCATATGAAATATGATTAACCCCGACATATTTATTATACATCAGATAGGCTTAAAGGGTATTTTTCCGTTGATATCGTGTGTCAAACCAGGAAATTCTGACCTCGGAGCCAAGAAATTAAAAACTTACCACCGAGTTCAATGATTAATTGTACAAAATGTGTACCATATGAACATTATAACAATCTCCAAGATTAACTACAATTCTGATACAAATTTTATTTTATGTTCATTGGATAAAAGAATTATCGATATTTTATCTTAAACTACTTGTTATCATTCATTACCATTTTGACAATGAATAATAGTTGTCAGATGGATTTTAAATTTTATTTAATAAATTAATGGTAACAAGAAAATATTTTTATACATTGAAACTTATACCTTATAACTTATAACTTACCCTGCGTCTATTATAACTAACTTTAAATCTAAGTATAACACATGGCAAGTTTTGGAACAATATTTCTGGTGTTAAAATTAATAAAGATTTTGAATCTTTATGTATTTAAAGAATTCGTAGTTAAACTATAATTAAAAAAAATTGCTATCAAAAAATCTCAAATATATCAAAGGAGTTAAATATTTTTCCAAACACTGTCACAACTAACACATAATTTACTATAGAGTCTCTCCTATATAGTAAATATGAGTATTAACAAAAAGAAGAAAACATTCAAGATGACTTTTAAATGATAAAAAAAGCTGCTAAAATAATTAAAGATCTTAAATTTATAATAATTTATAATGGTCAACATCCAGAAATAAATAAGAATGTACACTAAAAAGTCTAGGCATTTTTGTCTTCAAAGATATCAAGATATTCAGATTGCAATTTATTAAAAAAAATTCTTTGGTAGTTTCATTTAATTATTTAAAGAGAAAATTTATAATTCTTTTAGATTTAATATATTTTCGGAAAATCTTGTTCCGACTTGATTGTTGGTTGTATTAATAGATTTACAACAGTATTTGTAGATGAGAGGACAACTGTTAAGAAAATGAAGCAGAATGACTGTTTTAACACATATAAATGGATAATAATACTTTTATATTGAAAATTGTAATAGTTGAGAAATGAAAGTGAAAAACAAATTGTAGTAATAATGTTATAAATGAAATTCCCCTTACCTCGAGAATATTTTAAAACCGGATTTTCTGGTTTATACACATCATAAATTCAGAAACTGCGGTACCTGAAAAATGTATGCAATTGCGTATATTTCTTTTTGATAACCATCGGTGAACCCAGTTCACTCTAAGAAACCTATTTCATTAGACAGTCCCTCTTTTCTTTACTATAGTGCACCAAAACGGAAATCTGTACCTTCTAACCGGGTTATCATATTGATCTCAAAGTAGGGAAGTTAGCTCAGATAAGTTAACCGTTGCAATAATGATGTCCAAACAAAGCAATCGTGCTAAATTCGATTTATCATGGACGATGACCATGAGAAGAATGTTCTATGATGAGCAGCTGGTATTTGAACAAAATATTAATGATTAGCAAATTGTATCTATGATTGCTTGTATCCTATGAAAGAAAGATTATAACTGCATTTGATTTATCCAAAGAAACTTTTCTTGACCAACTCCAATATTTTATTCAAATATTTGTGATAATTACTTCTGTTAACTGTTATTATATTCTTATGATTATCAGAATAAATCTAACTGTATTTGAAATGCATATGATATATTTATTTATTAAAACTATAAATTTGAGATTTTCTTGTCCCGTTTTAGGTAGTTTTTAATTGGATTAAAATTTTTAAAAAAATATTACAGTATCAGCACTTCTGGATTAATAGTTCCATCTAGAAACAATCTAAATTATCCTTGAATCTCAAAAGAAAATTCTAAAGGATTGGTTCTATAAATTTCATTTCATGAACGCATTTTTCATATATGTTATTCAGATATATTTCAAATATTTTTAGTTATAGTTTATTTATAAACTAATATAAGCTCGCCGGGAATTAATCTGATGACAACCTTTTCAATCCGCATATCAGAGTTTTCCGAAAATTTGAAAAACATTTTCTTGGAAAATGTATACACAAATAAGAATTCAAAGCATAAATACAGATAAAATCCAAGAAAATGAATGAATGTTTATGAATTAAAACTTCAAAAAGCGAAAAATATATTTTTTAAATAAAGAATTCTTATCACAATACAATTTCGGCAAAGCCTTATCATTACTCATTCAAGGAAGTTTATCAGCACAATACTGATAGATCAGTTATTCTTTTTTTTGTCATGATGACTACCATTCAATTTAAATTTTGCAAAAAGAAAGAATATTGTACCGACAATACCATCTTCTGTGGACGTAAATAATATAATAAGAATAGTTCGCTGAATTCTTGACGAAATTGACAAGCATTCCAAAAATACAAATTGTGTTCTGTACTCAGACGGATCAATAACAGAGCCTTCAATATGAATATAAATTTTTGATTTTTATGCTGTGCTCAACGGACTAGATGAAATGAATTAAAAAAATAATAATGGCAACATCTTTTGAAATGTACTAGGAATTTCCAGAATTTTGGTTTCAAAATATTTGCAGAAAGAATACTTTTACAGAAGGCTTTAAAAAGCAATTACTTTACAAAATTGTTCCTTTTTTATGAACGCCTATAGAATTGTATATCTGAAAGCAGTTATTAATTTAAAACCACTTCAATTGGTTTTCTTTTTTACTAGAAGGATATACAAATGGAGAATTATGGAGAAGAAAATTAATATCCGTAAATGAAAGAGTAGAAAAAATGGTGTATATATATATCTATATATATATATATATATATATATATATATATATTATAAAACAAAAACATTATTAATAATAATTTGCCATTCGAAATTAAATGTCTGTGATTATGATAAAAAATAAATATATCTATACAGTTATTAGTGTTATTTTATTTTTTGTGAGTTTTTAAAGGCTTTTAACTTTCTTTTACAGTTTTTTACTCCTAAATTTAAAATTTAATACGACGTTTTCTAAAGGCAATTTGGCTCGGAAAGATAATCGTGCTGCTTTCCTTTTTCAAACCATACAATTTTAAAGCAAATCAATCTTTATTAAGTTTACTGACAATTCTTCAAAGAAAAGTAAGCAGTAAGAAACATATATCATTTAATTTATTTTCAGAAGGGATCATTTTATTTATTTTTATTATGAAGAGAGCTTATTTATCTATTAGAATTTGAAATCAGTCAAACACTATTAAAAAATATCCATGTTAGGAAATCAAAAAAATTCCATAACACTGTAAAATGGCTATTTGAAAATTAAAAAAAAATAATCAATAATCATTAAAATATAGGATAACATGATGATTTAAATAAAAACATTTCCGGAAATTTGATATAATAGCAGAATGTATACTTCACATTTGGTAGTGACTTAAAGTCTTAGTAAAGTTATTATGAGTGTTTTGTCAGACAAGAAAGAATAAAAACCAGCATATACTATTTAAAATATGCAACAATGTATTTATATTATATTATATGCTATTCAGTAAGTTGATAAATGTCATTCAATTAAATATTGGACTAATTTTGCTTGATTCACTTCTGTAGCATGTCTTTGGTAAGCATTTGGTAAGCTTCTGTAACATATCTTTGAATTATTCAAAATTTCTATATAGTTAACGTTTAAAATTAACATCAAGATAATGGAAATATCAGAGACATTGGTTGCATATTTCTTAAGTATTTTACATCATCTTCCCTAAATCCTTTTACCTTTTTAAAAAATGAAATTATCTTCCAATTGAATTGAAAATTTTTCCTTCCAAAGATAGTTCAATTAGTTATTTTAATATAAAAAACTGAAAAATGCTCACAAAACAAAATTTATTAATATAAAAAAATTAATAATAAATTTTTATTATGGTTAGTAAAAATTTTAAAGCTTATTAATAATAATAAACTTACATACTCAAATGTAGTTTAAATTTTCAATTTTATCAACCATCACAAAATGGTTAATAGTAAGTAATAATAAATATATTAAATATATTATTGGAATTCTTTTAAAACTACATATAAAAATATAACAAATTTTTCTTCATTAATTTAAAGTGGAATTTCCTCTAATAAACGTTGGGGGAAAACCTAAGGATCCAACATCAATAAAAAAAACTTCAAAATTATCGCTTATACAAGAAACAATTCGAATTCTTGACTAAATTAAATTTTGATGTATATTCAAGCTTTAATAGCAATTCATGTCAGATTATGTGACAGCTCTTCACCTTGATATTTGATTTATTAAGCAGCCTATCATTTTCAGTCCAAGTTGATTGGATATATCACATTTTTATTCAAAGAAAAAATCAGAGAAAGAAATAATCTGGAAAAAAAGAGTAATATAGCTATTAAATTAGAATTTTTTAAAAGATTTGTTTCAAATATAGAGGATTTTCCATTGAATATTGAAGTCTCGGAAAAAATCATGATTATTAATGAAAAAAATTTGTCTTTGATGCAAATGATCATGAAAAAGCAGAAGAAAAAATTTTCAGTCTTTCTTTTTACAAACAAATATATAATTACTGCCATTCACTTTTTTAGATCATTTGTCAGCTTAGTGAAGGATACGACGTCCACATCCCCTGTTTATTCTAGGCAAGCGTTTCCATGAAGGTGGTCTTTTTACCTATCACCCTAAATGCTCAGTCACTGATGGTGCCTACTTTGATGGAGAGGCTATAAAAATTGCATAGATCACTTTTTATGCTCTATGAATCAGTGCAAAGCCACCAATACTCTTTCACAGAGGAGTCTTTAAAGTATGATAACCTTAAGTATGGAACTTTACTGATAAGGGTTGAAGTGAGGATCTGGTTCCATTCCATTACCTCAAAGGAGATAGAACATTTCGATCGCCTTAGACTTATCTTGTGGGGCAGCAGCATACTGATCGAAGGCCTGAACTCCCTAGAATTTATGGATTTATGAGTATCTAAGTATGCTGTATATGAGCATCTAATATTGTCCCATACACTATTCCAAGATGTAAATTAATAGAATTTTATTCTACACTACAATGAGTAGTTACCGTGTATGAGTTAAAGATAAGGAATAATATAGTTCTAATGAGTTCAACATTTTATTTAAAACCAAATAAATTTGAATAAAAACGATTTCAAATATTCCCGTAGGTATAAAAAAAGGTGGGAATACAACAAATCAATTATTGATTGAGGAATGGATATATCAATTCTTCTATTAAGAAAATAGAGCCAATGACCATTAACGATCGCAAATGAATGAAATCATTCATCTTACAAAGGCATATGCTGTGCTCCAGCACTTTCTGGAGAATGGTTTTTAGAGAAAGGTTGGTTTAGAAAAAAAAGTTGAGCTAGAGCTTTTAATTCAGTTTAGATTTAATTCAAAAAATTAAAATGAGCTCGTCGGCGAGATGATTCTTTTTTTAAAGCTTTAACTATAATTTTCTAATAAATTCGAATTTTAATTCGAATTTTTAGTAGCCTTTAATTTTCTAATAACTTAACTCTATTTTTTAAATAATTTAAGTCTAATAAAAAATATGCAACATTTTTCTGCTACCACTAGGAAAATATTATTGCATAAAATTATTATTATGCAATTTAAAAATATATTTTAAATATTTTTTTAATATTTTCCCTGTTTAATGCTATTTTAATTAACTTTTAAAGAAATTTATAAATATATTTTACAAAAACCTTTTTATTGCTGTAAAGAATTAAAATTATTTTAAATAATTTTTATTAATATAATAACGTTTTCTTTTTCTTCTTTTGTACTCATCAGGACAAGATGATTCCGTTCTTTTTTCATGTTGAATATGTTTCTGATATGTATGCTTTGAATAATAAAAATAAAAGTTAAGAGTGATTTCAAAACTATTGTTGAAATTTGTTTTAAGTTCTTGTATTTTCAATACTAGCTGTTGTAACATAATTGAACGCACATATGTATATTACATCTCTTTGGGCTGGGTAATTTTTGTTCTTTTTATATTTCCCTGATATATTTAATTGATACATAAATAAAAAAAATCATCATTTAGTAGTCTTTTGATATAATACATAAATCCTAAAATATATTCTGAAATAATGATAACAAAGAGCAAATCTACTTATAATTATAATTTTTTGGTATATTATTCTGGTGCTCAATTTTTTATGGGATATTTTTGGTATTAAATCCTTTAAAAAATATTCATTAAGGAATCATATTCAACTTCAAATTTTAGGTGAAACTCCACAAATTACAGTGGTGTGTAGTTCAATAAACAAAACTATTCCATGTTTCTAAACCAGTAGGCATTTGAAATTTAAACCGATTTGCTACGGAAATCGTTATGAAAATTCAGTTGATAGTTAGCTAAATTACATTCAAGGATTTAATTGAAAAATCTCATAATCAATAATTTTGTACTACTATTTAGTTGCCAAATACGATTAGTTTGACATAATTCCATTTTTAACTGACTCCTTTTTAAAAATCCGAAATTGAAAGTGGTAAAAGCAATCAATTAAAACTATTCTGAACACTATTCGAATTAGAATCTACAGTTTTTACCCCAAATTTAATTTCTTTTATAAATTTAATGCTTTACTTTGCCTTAATATATGTGGTAAATTAATTGTTTGTCTATAATATTCTGACTTTCTACTATCAAGATTTTTAATTTCAACAAACAATATGAATATATATTTGCATACATATTTTCTTAATTCTTGATTAAAAGACATATAAAAACTCACTTTATTTACTGACGCTAAAAACGACTGAAATCTTTTCAGGTGACGTATTGAAAATTTAAAGCAAAAAAAAAAATGTTTCAACTTTAATTACAATTTATATCCCTTACCTTTCTGATCTTTCACTAGGCAAACAGTCAACATTTAAAATAATTCGCAATAAATAGAGTTAAAATTTTAAATTTTGCGCTTTTTATATAAAATCTGAAACAGCTATTAAATTTTAACCTGTATAAGAAAATTAAAGTAAATTTCCATGTTAATTATTTTAATAAATATTTTCTATTTATTTTGGAATTAAGAGAAATATTGCTAATAAATACAGGTGTAGACACAAATGTGTTTTTACATTTGTATGCTGAAAGAACTTTAGATTTTGCGGAAAGAGAGAGAAATTAGCGACGGTTGACAAAGAGCTTGGCGGCTCCGGGTTGGTTTGGCGAAAGAAATAGACTGGTAGCCACTGGATCGCTCGCAGTGTTTTTCGCGTGCTCCCTCTCTCTGCTATATACGGGACAGGTTACCGCAATTTTGCAGTTCCTCTCAAAAGAGTAGCGACTCTTTGGACAAGCGGATTACTTTTCTTGCCTGTCATTAGTGAGCTGTGTTTACGTTTGCTGTTAACGTTGTATAATTGAGTTCGATGTGATTTACTGTTTCCTGTGCTATACGATATCTGTTTTGCAGTCTGTGTTTATTGTGCGTAAGGCTTGAGTTTACGCTGTTAGTGACTGCTGACTGCTGGATTGTTTCTATCTTAAGTTTTCCATTATCAAGTCATCCTGTAAATAGCTGTAAATAAATTTGTTTGTGCTGTGCTCAAGTAAAGTCCATTTAATCCGAACCCGTTACTCTAAAAACGTAACAACATTTTAAAAAGTGTTCTGAAATAGTAAGTTTATTGTCATCGGAGTTTTATGTATAATTTTAAGCATCTACTTTTTCTTCATGAATTTTCGATACATTTTTTTTTTCAAAAGAAAGAATTTCTTAAATATCTGTAATAACTACATTTATTCCCTGTTGGCACAAAACCTCCATTAAGGATATCGAAAATGGCAAAAACACATCAAAATTTAGGAGCTAAAGGTATGTGTCGCTGATTAAAAAATAATCGATGGATAACCGAGCAAAGACCAAAGAAAATTACTTTCGTCCCAGCGAGTCTATTTAGCAAAAGAAGCACTTCAAAAGAATGTAGTTTAGGTGATCCATTTTCGGAAAAACTAAAAACAATAAACCGCTAAATTAAACGTTAATCTCTGGGAGAGGACTAAAGGAGAATTTTAAAAGAAAACAATACTAAAAGGTAATTTTCTTTCAGGAATTGTTCCAAGTTTTTGTTGCCATTTGAACAATTGAAGAACTTCTTTGAAGTTTAATTTCACTGAAGATGGATTGGGATAATTTTTATCAGCATTATTAGGAAAGTTACAGACTAAAATATTTCACTGTTTTTGCTGATTTTTAAAAATATAAAACAAAATGATCTTCACTATATCAAAGTGGGATAATCTTTATCTACGAAACATTTATTTCTTATATTAATATTTTTCCTTAATAGTGTGGTTGGTGGTACTTAAGAAGATAAAATTAATAACTTCGGGAAATAATGGATATTTTGCTGCTATGAATAGTTTTTTTATTAATTATTACGATAGATATTATGATTAATATTTCTAAATGAATTGTGGATTTTATGTTTAATAAGTTGATGTGTTATTTTCAGATCAGAAAATATAAAAATGACAAGAAATAAATCGTATGCTTTAAGTTAAAAATTTATATTTGTTAAATATTTATTCCTGTATTTATATTTTTCAGAAATAAATTAAGAACAAAAATTAAAAATGAATATACAATAAATTCTTTTTGTGGTCCTTTCGTAAACAAAAGCTGTAAATAACTGTTTTACCATTGAAGACTGAGTGGAATTAATCGCATTTCTGAGTAACAAAACGTTAAACTTTTGAATTTTTAGCATTAATGTGAGAAAATTTTTTACATTCAAATTAATTATGAGGTAAAAAATATCGAGAAGGGCTCTTTTTATTGATATTGAAATTCTAAAGTTGTTTTTAAAACAGAGCTTTTAAACGTCTTTTTAAGAGCCACTTTTTTAAAGATTCGGTGAACCAAAAAAAAGGAAAGAGCTTAGGATAAAATAAATCTTCAAACCTAGTTTCTCCTCTTCATAATAATGATAAAAATTTAGGAATTTGTCGAATCGCTAACCCATATTTTCAATTGCCTTTCCAAACATCGTCATTACCAGTGATGGGAAATACGCCTTAATGCTGCTTTCAGGTTCCTTATTGGTTCGGGAATTTACTTTTAATAAAAGAATTCGTAGCAGGAATGCCTTGCAATATAATAATTTTAGTCTAATGGTAGCCTTGGATTCCCATAATTTCCTTTTTGGAATAATTCATCAATTCTTTAAGTAATATCTTATGGGCTGCCTCTATCCCCTTCATTCGAGAAAACGCTTAGAACATAGTGATTTTTATTTCTTTTCAGATTCGAAGAAAAGGTTAAGAAACCGATGATTCCAGTTTAAAAGGGACTTATAAGGAACATAAATTCCCATTTCACATCATTGATGATATAGTTCTTGGACAAGGAAATCAGGATCATGGGTTTTCACTGGATAAATTATTCATGTTTTTCGGAGAATAGCACCGTCAATTTAA